>LUCM01010695.1:92216-205227 GCA_008360955.1 Fasciolopsis buskii
CGTCTTCCATCAACTCAAAACTCTTACCAGGGTTGATTCTGTGAAATATCTAGGAGTTACCAAGGACAAAATTCTGAAATGGACTACTCACATTTCTACCTGTGTAAAGAATCGCCGACGGTTGTCATTTCAAATCGGGAATCTTCTACACTACACGTTGAAACAAAGCAATATCTCTCGGTTTATATACCAATGTTTTTCCAATCCTTCTTTATGGTTCTCCCGTCATTTTTCCAGGTTTCCCTAAAATAGATTTTAAAATTCTTCGCTGTGGGCTATCAATTATTAGCCATTTCTTTCGGGCCACTAACTGAATGGTCCTTAAATCTATGTGATCAACACTTATCAGCATGTGAGAAATTTGCTCACAAAATTCTTTCTGATGCCACGCATCCTCTGCACAGCGGTCTTTCAAAGTGCCGCCCTCATATTTGAAGAAGATCCGCTTTTCGTTCCATACCTTCTAGAATCAATATCTGCTGTGTTATTATATAAGTATTATTTAAATAACTACCCACGTAAACGTGCAGTTACCTTGTACTGGATTTTCTTCCAGTTTCCGAGAGATATTTATTGTACCGAGGGGAGTCACAATTCAATGGTGGTTTCTAGTGCTCGAAACCCAGGTCATTTATATAACAAATAAGTAGACTGCAAATTTTCCTATGCGTTCGGCACGTCTAAACTAAAGTCTTTTAGATAAGAAGGTCATGGGTTAAAGTACTTTAGTTCCTATTGCCCCAAGAATAGGGAAAATGTGGAGTTAAGGTGCCTTACACTTGTCGGGAGGTTACGACTCCTGGAATGCTGTGACTGGGTTTATCTAATGGCTAATTTGGACTGGGTACGCTAAGATAGCCCTGCTTATCGATCTTGGCTTAGACAATCTGTAGGGTAATAGCTATTCCCTGTAGAATGCCGTCGCACAGTTTGACCTTCGTAAGAGTAATCGGAAATGCAATCGAACGAGTGTGGAACCACTGATCGGGTCAAGACAGGCAATTTTGAATTCGGATTGGAGAAGCATCCCAAACCACCCTCATTTGTATGCCCCCGAGGTAGGTTTTCCCCGAATACGTTTGTTGAAAATGCTGGTAGATGTCCCCAATACTGACTAGGTATTCTTGGTACCTTCCATGTTGTTTTAGTGATCTCTCTAGCTGGACAATTTCGAATAACAGGTAGCCAACCACGTTCACTTGGAGTGTACCAAATGTACATCACTCATCACTGGAGTATTTCCACCGAGCCTATTTTTGTGATTTGTTAGCAGTATATTTTACGATGACCTTGTATGCCACTAGCTTCATATTTGAATGCAGTGCTCTTTTACGTATATTGCATTGGATTTGAATCTTTTATGAATTGGAATCGGATTAATTTTCGTTTCACTGACGGTTGTGGGCTTTGCTGAATTTCATGTGCATAAAATGAAGACTCGTTCTATGCTGCCCACATATGGCATCCATGTGTCAGTGACAATGCTCAAACTTCCCTTCCGCAGATTTCATTTCACTTCCCACTAATCTTAGAAAAATTGATAAGGAACTATTGAAATTGATTTTGGTAGTAAAACTACAGGGTACCAGAGTTGGCAAGTGTCACTAAATGGAATATACAAACGAATCGTCGGTAGAACAGCTGCGTTGTGTAACTTCGCTTTATGCAATCCTCTAAGCAACCGTCGGTTTCTAATAATACCGCAGCTGAGGGAAGTTCAACGGCAGTTGTTTGACTGAATAATTGTAACGTGAACGGTCTGCCAAGCCATGTTTTTCAAAATTAAGTTTATCCATCAAATTATTTCTCACCCGGGGCCTCTTTCCCGAATGTTATGCGATCAGGTAATTAGTCTTTTAATCAACTGACATGAAATAAACCGCTTTTAGATTTCCCTTTCCCTGGCAGATGTAGTGCTTGTAATCCCCTGAGTACAGATATCTTGATTTTGGACAATGATATGCAGTCGATTCGGTGTCCTGTGCAAAGAGAAAGAAACGTTCTTTTGAACAAAACTGAAAGAACAAACTAGAAACGCACACAAAACCCAGCATCCCCAAGACGTACTTTTATGCATCCTGAAAACGTGTACGCCTCAATGTAGTTGATCAGTATATAGAAAATTATGCGTGGAAAGTTTGCCAGGATGTACCAAAACGACAGAAATGCAAGCGAATATCCATCGGAAAATCGCTGAGCAATAAAGTGTTTTCTGCTGACGAAGCGGTAGATTACTACTTATTGAAAACTATTTGTGCTCAGTTCACGATGGCTTTTATACCTCAGTAAAGTTCTGTTTAAGGTCGATGAACTGACTTTGATGGCCTGATAGTTCTTTGATTTGTGGAATTGTTGAGCTATTAATCATTCTATTAAACGTCGATCTAATGTATCATAGTCATCATTCTCCGAATGCGTTCAGTATTAAATAACGTAACTCTTTTTCGCTAGCCCGTTGTAGGTGGCTGAGCAGTAACAACGAAATCGCTCAGTATTCAGTTCGACTTCACTCGGATGCAAGCGAATGCTTCTGGTAATAATTCAGCTAAACCTGTGAATGTTAATAGGATTGTCCGCTAGACCTGAAAAGTGAGTGTACTTCGGAGCAAAAACATGTGTCTAGTGGAATGTGTGAGCTCATTGCACTTCGATTCACAAAGACAACAAATGCGAACTCGAGAGAACACGTGAACACGTAAGCGCATTTTCAGAAATGTCATTATCTCGCTCTACTACGAGAAACCACAAAATTTTAAGGGACTAATTCAATCAAGCAATAGAGTGGTGTTCATACAATTGGCAAAAGTAACATGTTTGAGGCCTAATTCTCAAATGGAAGAGTTTTAGCTGTTTTCTGAAAAGAGGGTGACTCACAGGGCTGGAAAGCCGAAAACGTGATTTCATCATACATTAAGGGACTGCAAAATGAGCCGAGGTATTTTGACACGATATTTTCCACACGTGACAGTGACCTTCCCGCATACTCATGACAACGTATGATTAAAGTGTATACCGTATAAAAAACTTGAGGGGTAACATGTCCTTGATGGACTATAGTTAAACATAGGTAGCGGAGATTTTATTCTCAGTTTAGACTTCATGAAATGCGTCAGGAAACTGCTAATTAGACGATGCATTTGGGCTCTGCAGTTTACCCAAAAGCTCGGTCATTTTTATTGATTTCGGCTCCGTTGTTCGGTTAGTGGATTAAAAGAAAAGAGGACTTTGTGGAATGGGTAGGCTTAATGAAGATTGTACTTGAATCTTCAGTGGCTTGAATGGTTGACAAGTCCGTTTATGAATGGAATGGTGTGTCGTCAAGCCATTCGCGTGCCGAATGCAGTATGGACACCAAAAATCTACACTGTTGGACCTTGAGCCGACTTTCTGAAGAGTATCCCCGTCTGGCCAAAGAAAACGTTCTGCCAAATCATAGTGAGAATCTTAACTGTACTTTTCATCCATTCATACTCAATGATCCATTCGAAGTTGAGCTTGGAAACTAATGAAGCGTTACTCTTGTGTGTATACATGGGTGGAGCGGAGATTACCGGTTACGTATAGTCGACAAGCAGCAGTAATGATGGCCAAATGAGCGTGCGAAAATTCGGCTTATAGTATGATATACCTGTCGTTGCTTGTCCTGCGCACTCTGCTCCACTGCGGCGCACTTCATTGAGGAGATTTGTCCACGCACTTTGGGCCTTCTTTTAACAAAACGCTAAGATATATGCATTTTCTAAAACGGGAGTAAGGGCTTGTTAAATACTGTCGTTTGAAGAATTCGAATGACGCTTGGAGGAGCACATCCGGTAAATGTCAGATTGATATCAAGAGATGGTGACTGTCTAAACATCACCAAATCAGAAGACGGTAATTGTCATTTAATGTGTCAAACCTAAGCCCCAAACAGTAATTAAAGGTCAGTGACAATAGTGCTAACTTTTTTGTTTTTTTTCGATAACCTCTGGGACAAGTACCGATTCACGGGTCTTTTGGACCTGGACCAACACAAATTATTGACCGGCTGTGGTCAGTTTATCAACATCGTTGTCTCTTATCCCGAAGTTTGCGAATCTGAATCCTCCCACAGCCGGTGGAATTCCCCACTTGGAAACTCTCTGTTGGCTGCGACCACCTTCTTCAAATCAATACACACCGTGGTTTTTAAATAAAGTGAAGCAAAAATAGAAAAAGTAATGCATTAAGGAAGTGCCACGACGTTAATCGAACGTCCAGTGTGCACCCCGTTTGTAGTTCGCGATCGGAGACAAGCAAACGTGCGACGGTTTTGCTAATCCCTTTAAGCACGTGAATCTGTCTTTATTTGAAACTTCAATTTGTGTTTGCTCTTCTCTATTGAATGGGTAATATTACCCCTTGTCTAAAAGGGCAACCATATTTTATTTTGTTCTTAATTGCTGTCCTATATCACTTGCCCCAGTTGAAAATTAGCAAAACCTGTCATGTTCTAAGCAGCCTATTGATGTTGCGCTTGAGGTAATCGGTTTTCTTGATTTCGCAAGATGTCAAAACAGGGGCAAAATGACGTAAGATTTCTGGGAAGTAGCTTTTAGTACTTTTTGAATTTTATGATGCTGGAGATTCCAATTAGCTCAGGTTTGAGGCAGTTTACCTTGCGTTGAAGTTCCGGTTCTATTTGAATAGTTCCCTTCAACAGGTAGTCACATTAAAATGATCTAAGACCTTTCCTGAGTAAATATCTGCAACGAAAAAACAAGTTTCTTTTTGAGGCCCGACTGGCCGAGTTCTGGCGAATTATTGTTAATCCTATCTTGTACTAATGTGGACAGCGCGACGCGTGTTGGGGGAAAACCTATTAGTGATCTAGCCACAAAACAGAATTTTATCATGGAGTTATGGGCATGCAGTATGAAGTGTTGGGACAATAAAAACAGCCAACAAGTTTCTTCATGAGAATCAATGCTTAAGCTCACGTTTAATAATCCAACTGCCATTTTTTTCAAAAAAATAATCCGTCTCATTGACCAATTTGAGAAGAGTTTCAGGCGGAAACTCCGCAACATTTTTTGCTCGGAATATCCCACATAGGGAAGTCTGGTTGTGAACCGACGCGGATCATTTAGAGAAAAGACAGTAAAAAATACCACTAACATTCTAAGCCGAAATCATATCAGAGTTATCGTTCATGCAGTAAACTGGAATTAATGCCACTTCCATGAGTTTTGGGTTAGCTAAGTCTAGGGAGCAGAACACCTATAAGGATTCGCAATCTTAGGTCCGTGCAAACTGAGTACGCCGAAATGTGAGAGAAAAATGATTGATTTAATCACTTATTCCGTAAGCAGTTGAATTAGAAGGTTGACACAGTAGCCAATCCCACAGATACATGCTAGATCGTTTAATTCCTTAAACGGACGGCGTACAGTTTGCTTTTTACTATGGAAACATTAGGGGGATACGCTTTGTCTGATCTAAAAAGATAAACAAGGTGGCTAAAGTAATATTAGAGCAAATCCTTTTGTAACGTATTGTGGAATTTGGGGAATTTCATGTCTTGTAAAAGTTGATCTGTGCGATGAAAACTTTCATCAAGAGATCCTCAGACCCGTGACGAAAATTAATCACAAGTTGCGTAACTGAGTAAGAAAAGCAGTCGAGTCACAGGGCTTGCTGTGTAACTGTTCGTCCACGCGATTCTTTTTGATCCCGGACCATTCATCCGTGTTCGTCACATCCGTCCCGTATTTTTACTCTAACTGGACTGGAAGTTCAAGTTTTTCCAAAATCCATTTGCCCTATTCATTTGAATATCTTTCCGTCCGACAGCAAAATCACCAAAAACTTTTGCTCGCAAGCAAATCTAAATGTGGTTGAAACCGCGATGGTCTCGGTGGATTTCATGTTCCCATAGAACCTGAATTTCAAGGCACTGATTCGGCTGAATGCGGGTTTTGAGGTCAAAATATGCATTCCACATTCGTTCATAAGTAATTCAAAAGTTATTAAATAAGGCCGGAAAGTAACGGGTTTTCTGGCAGATATCCACATTAGATTCGCAGTTTGGCAATCTGATTTAAGTAAGGCTTTTGAAATCTAGGAAAAAAAAACATCTGGGGCCAGTAGTGTTCAAGTGCATGATGCTGTAGCCTTTGGGCGAGAGAGTGGGGGGTTCGAATTCTCCCATCGCCGGTCACTTGGCAGCCCTCTGGATGCCGAAGTCTCCCTCCTTAAGATAATATGCACTGATAATCCGTTTTTACAGGAAGAAAGTGAAAGTCGAAAGACATAAAAAGGAACTCAAGATTAACCGTATGTAGATCATTCTAATGGTAACTAACACGTAGAGCTGAGATCATTTTGCACTGTTTAAAGATAAACGATCAATCAGCCTTACGAAATGCATTTATGCATACACGCTCATACAATGATTAAGGACGGAGAACTAGTGAGTAGCACTCAAGCCTCACTTCAGTGCAGACCTGTCTTGAACAGTACAAACCGTTTCGACGGAAATGTCAGATTATCTTACACATTCTCGACTAGGCCGCAAATGGTTAGGTCACCCTAATAGGGTGCCAAATGCTAAGTAGAGGCTACAAACTAAGTGGTTAAATGAATATTCAGAAATCGACTAGGTAAGATGGAAACCCTTTGGAATGGACATTGAGTCACACTCTAGCTGCCTCTGGTTTTCCGCTCGCAAGTTTCGATAAGTTTGTTTGGCTCAACCAACTGATGTCTCCCACTTTTGAAAAGTAAGGAATAGTCGCTTACAAAGAGACTGGTGCCGATGGTGACGATTGCTCTGTTTGTGAAAATCTAGGAGAGAACAAGAGGCTCTGAATAAGACCAGTAAAAGATCACAGCCATTGTTGTGAACAAAACCGCTTTAAGTTTACGTACGATCAATATTCCACAAGCGAACAGGACGCCACAATTTGGGATGCTCCAAAAAGAGTGCGCTTACTTCTTCTGCAGAAAAAAATTATCCAGTCAGGAGTTGTTTTTTAAAACTAGCTGTACAATTATATACGGTACTTGTTCTGTCCTAAACAGTTGTAAATCAGGTAGGCGTATGCCCTCTCCAAAAATAGAGCAGGAGAAAAATGCTTATGACTCGAAAGGTAAACACTATTTCCGCCAGTTTTCGCTGATTTTATATTGCACACAATTGTACTAATCCTGGTGATCACGTAAGAAAGAATGCTTGCGGATGCTAATAAAGTTTGGTTGCGTTTACAGAGTATTTATTCATATCATTTACAAAATCAAGCTCGGAGGTCCGAGGTATATGTGGCATTTAGTCGATTAGAGTTGTCAGCAGTGTTATCATTTGGTCTTGTTATTTCTGCGATTGACAGTTTGCAAGATGGATTTTCAGCCAATTAATAAGAAGTATTTACTTTCCGTCATCCGCGCTGAGTTAGCTTTTATTAAAGAAATGCGGATCAGGATGGAAATGAAGGTTTGGGAGCCGTATCTTTGTCGCCCATGAAAACGGTATTTTGGTGACAGTTAGGGTGTACTATTCGGAAGCTATCGACAGACTTCGTCAACTTTCTTCTCACTGTTGTTTTTTGCCCAGATTCGTTTGAATCTGTTTTATACGGCTGTAATAGAGTAAGGATATAAGGTGGCTAACAGACTGAGGTCATCCTAATTTAAAATGAATCAAAATGTCACAAAAACTGGTTGTTCTTCAGTACGAAAATGATGGACGAACGGAAAGGAGCAACAGGAAGGTTTTAGAAGGTTCATTTTAATTGATTACTGCAACAGCCAATCCCCCAAAGGATGAACGTAACAAAAGCAGCGCCATGGTTTACTTTTTTTAAAGAACTTCACAGTGATATATCCCGATCAGGGTTTCTATCCTACCAGTGACCTTGGTGGTTGTGTAAATAACGTTGTAGAAATGAAGGCTGATCTCTTTGAAATTCTTATCAAATACAGGTCATGATCTAGGATGTACGATAAGAAGGAACTGGTAAATTTTTGTTTACTTTTGTAATAGGTTCATGCGTTAAAACCAATGAGTCAGGTGATAAACATATATTAGTGTCATTTCTGTATGACAGCTTATCAGATTACATCCTCACAAGTGACTGTCTTCGAAGACTTCCTGGGATACCTGGAGTCAGAACCAAATGATGTAAGGAGTGTATCAAAAAATCGATGCGCCATATATTGTTTTTAATTGTGAATGATATAATGGTAATAACAGCGTTGTTGATAGATGTAATGTGCCAATGTTTATAAAACTTGCCTTGGAAATTGAAATAATGACAAATCCGACGACGGTAATTGAAAAACCAAGGTCATTTTACTATTATCTTTGTTTCTCAGATCCAAGCGGCTCACCATTAGTTCGATAGCCAATGTGGGCTCTACAGAAGTCTGTACTAAGACATAACTAGCTGCACCCATCTGCATCGACCTTTTGGTTTTTAAGCTAACGGGAGCACAGACCGGAGCCATTTCTTCGGACGCTAATCCGTAATTCGTAAAAGTCTATCGACGAACACCCATTTAGAGATTCCGTATACACCTGTAAGTATGACGCATTCATGTTGACTTTACCCCCCGGAGACGAATCACTGCAAATTCGATCGTGAATAAAGCACAGTTCGTCGAATTCAATAATTCACACGATCGTCTGTAAAGCCCAATGTGGAAAAATGAGATCTGATCCACAGACGGTGTCATACCGGTTCGGCAGGAGAGTCACTTTGTGTGCAGCAATCATGTCTTGCCTACTTATTGAGATTTTTTCGAACAAATAAATAAACGGGTTCCTGATA
The DNA here is from genome assembly GCA_008360955.1 of Fasciolopsis buskii. NCBI lineage: Eukaryota > Metazoa > Platyhelminthes > Trematoda > Plagiorchiida > Fasciolidae > Fasciolopsis > Fasciolopsis buskii. The sequence continues at coordinate 101,003 of LUCM01010695.1, forward strand.
GACTATCTTCGTTTAAGGCAGCACTTAGGTACAGTATGTTTCCGTTACTGGGACACCAAAAACATCTGCTCGTCCGGATTGTATTTGTTGAAGTAGATACTAGTACTGGTAAGCTGACTGTGAGAAATTGCTCGAGGGAGTTGACTGGGTCCTTTTTGCCACAAAAAAAGTGAAATCGACAATTCTGTGGCACGAAAGATGAAGTGATTCGAAAGTATCTTATAAATGATTATAATGTAGCGACTACTATATAATCAAAACTGATGTACATGATCACCAGACGATTCAATGGCCTTGAAAATACCTTCTTCCATTGGCTTCGCGAACTTTAACAAAAATGTGAAGTCCTCTTGTCTCTTTCTTTTCAATATTATATATCCAACATGGTTGGATGGGCGAAATTTTTCAATACTTTCGGGCATTGTATCCCCTTTCCGAAGGTTAGCTTTGCTTGACTGGCGAAAACCCACCGACTCGTGATTCTTAAATGGACTTGTCATCCATTCGTGCTGCTAAAGATTCAAATGAGTTTCTAGTTTACCGGTCTCTGTTCATTTCCACATGATGGTTGTGTATATGTGAGCTCAAAAGTTCACGTAATTTTGCTCTCCCGGGCAAATGTGTTCTGAATGGGAAGCCAAATGCGCGTCAAAATGTGCTAGTAAATGTAAAATTGACAATCTGAATGTTTCTAGAATATATCCAGACAAAAATGCCCCAGGCTTTTATTCTGCCATCCTGCTACCAGAAACGTTTAGTGTTGTCGTGTACATTTGTATAGAAACGCTGATCCCACCTGATTAGTCCACATAAATTTAGATAGGGTACTAAGACCTGATGATGAGTAGCCACCTTTCAAGTTTATCCAGTTCGCTTGTACGCTGTTTATTATTCTTCCCTTTTGCTATCGGGCGAGTAAATTAGGAAGTTGCTCCAGCTAAGGATTTCCGGTACGTCAGTTCAGGATCCAAAGCCCTCGTTGGAAGCATTTGCAATGTGCAGTTTTGAAACTAAGGCATTTAAACTTTGTTGGTGAAACAATGGAGTTTTTGGATGGATCCTGCCTAATCCCGTTGTCAAAATGAGTGACATATTGGGATTCATAAAATATAGCGATTCCGTTTTCTTTAAATAATATTGCCAACATTACCTTTCTTAAGTTCAATCACCAAACATGGTTAGTCCGTTTTCGACACTTGCTTAGAAGAGAATTAAAAAGTCCAAGTACTTCTGGTGTCAGTGTATATCAAAGGTTCTGTGAGCATTAGTGAATAACGAAACTCATCAACAATGACGAGGTATTCACTTCCAACACGTTCCATTCTACCGAACATAACAATAGTAATAATTTAATTAAAAATAAATTTCGCATACTCAAAAATAAACTTTTTTTCACTCGACTTGACGAATCAAGCAACAAATATATTGTAGGAACTGCGTCAACAAGATCTTGCCAAAAGGAAATTAAAAAATGACTAATTTTATGACCGTTCCTAAAAGAATGTTCATGAATTTTAGTGCGTACCTTCTATCAGGAAATTAATGAGTTCGGTATGTAAAATGACATGAAAGTTCTTTCTTCTTATCCAAAACCAAACAACCACAGCTGACGGCTAAAATGTCAATTTATTACCAGAAGAAACAATCGATCAAAACGAAAATGAATAAACCTGCAATTTAAGTCTTAATAAGAATGTTCATTTACTTGGGACGATGAGGACTTACAGGGTTGAATCATGCATTTCAGACCTGACGCTTGTGATTTCAACGAGGTCGGTAAGCTAACCAAGGCAAACAAACAAAGAACGAATTTGTAGTGCCATTATGTAGTGGGTGATTCTAGGTTTTAAATAATACATATACATATATATATATCTACATATATTTATACATAATTTGATTACAGTGCCTCATCAGCATCATGGTAAAATTAGAAAACAATGAAAAAAGGAAAAACAAGAAATAATGTGTAGGGTTCACAACACATGGTGCTTCTAACCCTATCTTCACATCACGGGCCATCCATCTGGATCTATGAGTCCTCTGCAGGCTTGGTACTTTCCGGTTGTCAAACTCGAAGTAAAGGGTTATTTTAGCGACCATACTCCAAATCTGTGACTAAATGGTATAACTCACAAACCATCAGAACGATCTGAGGGTCACGCAAGCCACTGTGGGCCCGTAACCGATTGTTCAGTTCATGCGCCCTTCGGATGGGGCTAGAAGTCCTGGTAGCCCAGTGACATTCCTTCACCAAGGACAAAGAACAGTGCTTCGTATGGCTTGGAATTCTAACTTTTCAATTATCAATTACCCAGTGAATGGTCCCGAGCATTTGCCTTCCTCCTGGCACTATAGTGGAAACACCTTCACGAAAAAATGCAGTGCATGAGACTTTCTCAGCAGAGGCTGTCTGAGACGCCGGTCATTTCAAGAGGCGTTCAGTGCGAGTAGCCAACTCACACACACTCCCGACTGTTGCGTCATTTGGAGGTGCTTCTAAAGAATCCCTTTTTACACAAAACTAGTTACCATTTCGCCCAGTATTTTATCGGGTAGTCGTCATAACAGGCATCTTGGGCTTCCGAGTCAACAAGTGCTGCACATTTTTGACAGTGTAAAAACCTCAACTGGTTTTGAACAGAACAAAAGGCCTGTGCACATATAAACTGCCAAAGAAACACATGATCTACTTGTTTCCATTAGTTAAAGTAATGCATTGGTACAGTATTGCATGTTATCTATTGCACTTCTTTTTATTTTGCCCTCTTAATTGACCGAGATCATGATATCTGTGGCCTTAACATGAACAAATTCCGAAAGATGGTCAATACGTTTTGTTCGTACTCCCGCAAGTCAAAAACCAGTCGGAAACATTTCTCTCATCGATAAAACGCCACAGTTGCAGACTTTTCATGGTTAAAATATTTGAGGCAATTTCGCAATCGAAATTTGCTCCGAGAATTTCCGACCAAAGAAACGTGAAACATTTTCCAGTTGCGGAAGCTACCAAGAAAAATGCTGTTTTCTGAACACTCAGAACATGAAGACTTCAAGTTGTTTGTTCCGAATGTTTGCAGCTTTTGTAGATTTACATATGAATAAACAAGTTGCGGATTATTTTTGTTTCAAATTTCGCTGGAGACTTCTGATAAGTTGTACAGAATTGGTGTTTCCGAACATTTGCTCGCGGGAACTTTTTAAAACCAATAATTATCAGTGAACATCAAATTGGAGGCCACTGAAAATATCTTTCAACAGAATGGTTGTGTTTTGCTGTAATCCTTGTTAACATCCAAACCAGTAACGGGGTTTGATTGAACGAATTTCCCTTCGAACACAAAACTGCGATTTTCTTATAGTTGGGCGAAATCCTGTCAAAAAATGGCCCAGGAGTTTTGATTCGTTCAAGAGTCATTACACTTTGGCTATTTCACTGTTGGTCTGATGCGTTGAGTAAGTAATTTTCACTTTATAGTTTTATATATGTGACCAAACCGATAATTCCACGGATTTACCCACATAACAACAGTTCTCATACGGACGTTTTTAAAACGCATCACCAGCTCAAAAGAACTTGCAGCATGAGATGAATTATTCCACTGATAACGATAAACTGGTCCCGTATATATTGAGGAGTAACCTTCTTGCCCACTAATGAATAGTATTTGGAGCATAGTAAACATATATCGTGGTAGTGAAGTAGGAAGGATCTCACTTGAAATCGCGCACGATAGAAGGGCCTTGTAACGGTTCGACTGTTTGCCGCCCTCTTGACTCTGATTGTGTAAGTGTTGAAGCTAGCTGACCTGCTTACTGGGCTTCGGCTCACGGGATGTATTCCCACTTTTCACCTCTCAGATCAGGAATACTGCAACCCCGCTGCCTTTATGGGAGAAGCCCTGACGACGTGCACGCTACAGTTCTATCACTGATTTCATGCAAGACGGATGAAGCAGCTACAAGTCTACCGAAGGGGTGTTTCAAGATGATTCAGAGTTCCTGCAAGAGGAGAAAGTATTTGCAAATCTTTAGTGCTAAAACCAAGTGAGAAGTTGAACATTTTTAATCGCACCGATATCAACAAATCCTTGTGGCTTTGGGCCTTTCAGGTTTACTTCACTGGGTACTATAGCCCACGGGTATTCTGCTATGACCCGAACACCTTTAGTCATCCCATGTTGGTAAGATGTACTCCATTAGCATGGTAAGCACACATCGGAAGCGGTTCACTACGGATACTTGGTGGCGGCCTAATCGCATGTGGTTTGGTTTCACCGTTCGTCTGCTCGTCACGCGGTCGTTATGCAAGTTACTCTGGCCTATTTAACATTGACGCATTACGAGATCTCAATGCATCAACCGCGATCGAGGAGGCTTAACGAGCATCGAAATGGATTTTTTGTCTCAGGTGCGAAGCGAACCGGCAACTATGCTTAATCTACTTCCTAAGCACAATTCTTTTTGGCACTCCTCTGAATATTTCGTATCATTCGTCCCACAGGTTCCAAAACTGACTGCACAGGCTGGACAGAGGTTATTTTTTCTGGAATAAGCATGTATGCACAATTCGACTTCTTCAAATCATAGCAGAAAAAGTAACTGAAATGGAAATACTATTGCAGCCATGGGTCAAAGTTTTTCATTCACGCAAACGTGTTATCTGCATTCGAAAGCTTTGGGAATTAATCACGTGTTTGCCTTGCGCAGGATCTTGACGAGGTAATCAAAGGGGCATCTGAACACCCTAATTGAATTAGCTGATATTCATTTTCTGAGATTACGTTTTCGCTGAACATGCAGTCGTTCTGTGCCTTTTCCTTCTTTTTCTTGATTAACTTTGAAGCAAAGTCCCTGTCTTAGGTTTCCATATGCTGACCCTTTTTCCTGTGATCACTTAGCATTTACTTGTGGATTGTGACAAACCCAGTCACTACTTCAACTTGGCACTCATTTATTTTTGCACTCATGCAGCCAAACATCACGGCGTGCTATCTCTATTCTCATCCGATACGCTGTTGACACGTAGAGAATTTCAAAAGTGCAAAACTAAACAAACAAATGACCTAATCTGGCATCTGTTCAACCGATCATGACCTAGCAACGGCTGAGGACATTCAAAGAGAATCCATCGCAATTCTTTGAATGCTTCATAAAGAACAGCTTGTTAAGTAGTGAAATACTATAGCAAAGTAACTAAAATAGCTGCATCGGACTGGAAAATAGCAACTCCCCAATGAAACAGTTGAGGTTTACTGGCCTGATCATTAAACCGGCCGTGTAAAAAAAGACATCTCAGTTTGGGCTAAATTTGTCGTCAGTAGTTTTCAACCGTTGTTTTGCCTTAGTCGAAGGAATGGATTATGTACATTTCTCCAGCCGACTGTGCAGCCGAGCTGCATTGCGAATTTCTGTGTCAGTTGCTGACCTAATAGAAGTGTAAATCCCAGTCGGTGACAAGTTAGGGCATCGAAACTAAGTTCGGTTCAGAACGTGTCGATAAACCACCACATGATAGCCAGTTTGACTGTTCACCAATACATCAAGGGAGGAATGGTTAGCAAATTCTCGGCATTCCGATCACCAGGAGTGACCCTTCTCAAAAGTGGTTTTACAAAACCAACTAACTGTTTTGTTGCTTATTCTTCCCAAAGGTCAGGTAAACAATCTCCTTTGGTTACCGGGGTAAACTCTTCAGAAAGCATTCGTCTGATATGTATGCATGACGACACATAAACTTTACCGACTTCACCCGAAGCATTGATGTTGGGAGAAATGATTTGGTCTGATGCGGTATTTCGAAAGGGTGTTTCGTAGTGATGCCATCAAGGTGGTGAGCAACTTCCAAAGTAACCTTTTCGCAGATGCGAATTTTCAATCACACCTTGTTGTTCGACTCGGCAGATCCAATAAAAGAAAATTCTGATGATGAATTGAACGCTACGATGAGGCGCTTAAGACCTCATTTCACAACCTCACAAAGGTCTGATTGGGACGTAGTTCATTTGCATGCACCAAGCCCAATGTGGCACTACGCCAATGCAAACTCGTTGCGATTTTGTGAAGATTAAAAAAGAAGTAGGCAGTATGTGAGAAAGGAATTGAGCATAAAATGCAACGCCCATTTGGCCGCGAATATTTCCATATTTTGTCCCAGTGTTCCTGTGTTCCCGATGGCCTTACGGTGTTTTCTTGCTTCATCTGTTTGATATATGAGAGTAGATGTTCTCACATGCTGTTTTCACACTACTTGTATTCAGGCGGTTAAATGGAAGTAGAGATGACCCTGAAATCTGCTCAAAATGTGTGACGATTTTAACATGGTAGTTTGATGGCTATCCATCAAAACCAAACAACCTTTCATGCAATATACAAATCAAACTGATAAATGGGCAAGAAAAATCCCTGTCAATATATAAGTTATCTTCTTAGTGGTATGTTTCGCGTGGGATGGATGAACAAATTTTCCCGGAGGCACATGACCGGTTTCGTGGTCATTACCGCGACAGAGTACCGGGTACGCATACCTGAAGAGCGCCAATAACCGCAAAACCGGTTGTGCACCTCCGGGGATATTCTCTTATTCTATCCATATGCGAAACATGCCACTGAGAAGTAAAACCAATACTTTCGGGCCTAGTTTCCCTTTTTGAAGGTTTTCCTTGCCTGCCCGACGAAAATCCTCCGACAAATCAGCATGTGGTTCTTAAATGCACTTATCATCCGTTTGCGCTAACAATATACTTGATTTGATCATCTCAAATCACACGTGGCATGACCCACAAGTACGTCGAAGTTTAGCATAATACGCTGGTGACCGTCTTCCCTATTCTTTCAGGTTGCTTTTCTGCTTTTTGTCGATTTGCTTATCAAATGCTGAAGAACTCCCAACTTGAACAAACACTGGTTGCCAACGCCGTTAGGCGTTCGAAGCCACCGAATGCTCTGATGTTCCTTTGCTTATTTGCAAAACGGCTGCGGCATAATGCTTTTTGGAGTTCGCTATTAAAGACCGACCACCTTACAATTAGGTACTGAGAGTTAACACCAGATAATGAACAAATCAAACAATTGCTGATGACGACAGTTGTTGTGCGCTGTTTAACGTGATTTCATGGCCAGCAATTGAGAACAATTTTTGGCTTTTCATGATGTCGCTATGATCTGTCCGCCTAGGATGAATTCTCGCACTTCTACTCCTCGCAGTTGACCAACGAGAAATGAATCTTCTGTTTAACGTGTACAGTTGGAGGATTCGGACCCGCAGGCTTCACGTTTAGACGCCACGACCTTATCCACTTGGTCACCGCCATCCTACCCTGGATTCATGACCTATTGGTTGAAGGAGTACAGAAGTGTGGTATTCGGTCAAGTCTCCAAGGCACCAAATTTTAGTCGCATCCGACGATATATAAAAACAGCTGATCGCAATATGAGAAAAGTGCACTGAAAAAAGTTCAGATGTTGACGGAAAAGGCAAAAATGTACCCTAAAAGGAGGCAAGTGGTGAATTCGACTTCCGGGCGTTTTTGAAGGCTGCTTCCGATTCGAGAAAAAGGTATTTATGAAGGGGAAAAGGGTAATAAAATTTGTGTTCATAAAGCAGTCTGCAAGTTAGCGACAGGATGCTGAAGATTTGTGAACATTAAATGTAAACGCGAACGGAATTCGGTACATTTCATAGGAAATGAATGTCGTAGTGACTTCATCAAACATCAAAATTTTTCTTCTAATCGTTCCAGTTTAAAAGTGGTGCGCTGAATTTATTCAAAGGTGGAACCACTCTAAAATGTATCTTTAAAATCAGCTCAACTAAACAATATTTGTCTTTTCATTGGCAATAAAGTGCATACCATTGTGGAAACAGAAAAACCAATTTCCTAAGTGACTACAATAAAATAGGAAGTCGTTTAGATGCCATTGTTAAAAGACGATCGACCGTCTGCATTTGGATTCACCATGTGGGAATTTGCCGAATTTTGATCACAGTTTTAAGTGTTCGAAGTCTTAGTTTTTTATTCAAAATCTTATTTGGAACAAGTATATTCGTTCAGAGGTGCGTGCTTTACGTATTGAATGTTTCTAACGTGCATTATAGCCTAAACTGTCCCCATGCATAGCCCAATTCGTGTTCCATGCGAAAGAAGAAAAAAATGGTAACAAGCAAAAAATAGCGGGAGCAACCTGAATTACGATGCTTCGTAAACCACATGTATCTGGACGCCCGGACAATCTAGTGAAACACACTGTTCACGGAACAACACTGCAGACACTGAAACGTGTATCGAGGTTTACTGAATAACAAAAAGCGTGCTGATGTATCCAAATGATGGGAAACGGAAAAAGGTTTCCAAACTCTGAAATTTATGATCGGTCTGCCTGGATGTCACTGCTGATGCCATTATTACCATATGATTGTTACCACCGTGAACATGAAAGAACCAACTGTGTTTCAAACTACATTCTTTATGTTGTGTTCTGATGACAACAATCCAACATCAAAAGAAGCATCCACATCAGTAACTCCCTCATTATTTTTAGACTATTCGTATGCAAAGGGCAACCATGTTCTCTTTACCGTAGTTCTTGTATCACATTTCATTGTCAACAGACAGTCGGTTGCTAACGAGTCGATATGCCTAAATGCAATATGAAGCCTACGAATTCAATATCATTTACTTTGTTCACAACGAGAAATGCAAACTGATCGGGCAAAAAGAAGAATATATTCTGGAGTTTCTTTAGTTAGATGATGGACAGATGGTTAGTATCCTGGCAACACAGGCTGAATATCACTGATCCACGTATAACCATCAACAATCATTCAACCGCGTAGGCATTAGTTCACTGGTCACACCTCTTCACAAGAAGTTATTAATATACCATTAGGACGGCAGCAATCTCAAACGTAAAGCGGTAAGGCCTGACTAGACACAACAAGTCGCGAATGAAAAACCGGGAATCGTAGCTTCCATCAATGGGCGCATCATTAACGCAATAATTTCTAACCAAATCAATAGCTATTGTGTTTAGCTGACTGAATCCAGTAGATAACAGCTACAATTTAGAAAGGAAATTATAAATTCAATGGAAAAGCTTCACCAGCGTCGAAAAGCAAACAGGTTGTGAATTACCAGACTCCATCAGTAGAGGGGAATGATTTGTCCTTCAGTACGGACAAAAAATCCAGGAGTAAAAAGTTCTTGATTTTTTGAGGATACAGGTTTTCCATTTGTGTTAATAACCAGTAGACGGTTAGATGAAACTGCAGCTGTAAAACGGAAATGAACCTTTTCGAATCGAACATCTTTCTGATAAAATATCTGAAAAAGGACTACAGTGGACAAGCAGTAAATGGCTTCACTGAAACAGAAGGAAAGATTAGGTGGTTTCGGAGCCGACATCGCCCGATGAATTGTTTTGTAGTCGACCTCTGCCCCATAACGTACATCAAGAAACCTGGCTTACCAATCAGCACACTAAATCTCTGTTCCGCTCTCCATTTATTTCTTAAGTTACTAGCGGAAGTGGCAAAAACGGAGCGAGAGAACCAGTCAAATGGGATTTATGGTCCCGATTAGCAGAACCTATAAGTATTCAATTACACCTAATTATCTGGAATTTCAGGCAAAACCTAGACCAGCGTGTTAAATTCATGCGGAAATTGTAGTCTGCTCATATTGAATCGCAACTTAAAAATTCTTTTGAGAAAGATTTATAATGGTAGGTAAACCGTCATCCTGTTACCGACTGTCCGAATCACAATATTGGCATATTCTAAGCCAGTCAGTCCTTTGACAGCTGCTTGCTAGCCAAGCGTTTAAGCAGCCATTTGTCGGGAGCTTGGGTAGAACCCAGATAAAGTTGATGTTCAGCAAGTAACGTGTTATGGCTAACCAAACAACATTCGGATCATTTGCAGTGGGGTGGTTATTTTCGTACTCCGCCACAGTGAGCGCCGAAATTCCAATTACTTCTTGTGGCCTTTAACTTATGTGAATAAAGCACAGTCACCTCGCATTAAACCATCATCGTTGTGCTCCTATACTTTAAACGAACGGAATCCAGTGCTTCAAACACAGCAAACTTCGAGTGAATCTTAGAGTGAGAAGTTACTGGCTTTTGCGAGGTTCGAATGCACCTGTGTACATCAACCAAACAGTAGTGCCATGTCTACTATGCCGATTGGGCCACACTAAATGGTCCCCGAAAGATCTACACTGAACCAACACCCACGCCACTGAGTGTCCTGTCGTTCACGAAGGTCTCGTAACTCACCTCGTTGATTACACAGTTCTGCCGTGCCGGTGACATGTGCAACAACGTGTCCAACCAAGCTAAGCCCACGAGTTTCTCTCATTTTATTATATTAAACGTTCTGACAAGTCAAGTCAAATATCTGTAGGAGAAAACTGCGATATTGGCAAAAAACAAGTAAATACAAAGTCTGTTACTTAAAAATTACTAGGAGTATTTACTCATTCGTGGTTGCTCCCGAGTGTTCCGAAACCACTTTTTGATCCGGTCAGCTTCCCCACTTGGCAGCCCTCTGTTGGCCGCGGCCCTTTCCTGAAAAATGATGTAAATTTTTATTTCATTAATAAAGGAAGTAAAAGATAAAAGATATAAAGTAATGTTAAAAACAGCTTTGTTGTTAGCTGTAATTCGCCACCTTTTCGAATGCCGCGGGTAGTCTTTCTCAATGTAAGTTTTACAGTTAAACAACTGAGTGAGCGGATATTCAACTTTCCGTGTGTGTGGTGTGTATGTATGTGTGAGTGTGTGAATGTTTACTTTGAACTGTGTGCCGGGTGAGAGTTTTGTATTCTTTCACATCATGCGCCGCCATGGTGGTGAGGTCAGCCATCACGATGACGTTTGGAATGTTTGTTTCTCAAAGACGTTACGGCTGTCCACATCTCGAAACTTCAGCCCCGTCGTTCCGATTGATGGGCGGGGCTCGGCGAACTTACGTTTAATGCAGGTTCTGAATCCACGTTGGAGTACTAAAGTACTAATACACGGCACATTAATTTTGCGATACACTACTTGCGTCACTCAGTCCTGCTATTACCAAACTTTTGTCGGTACCTCAGATAATTCGAAATAATTATGAAACTGAACTGAAGTTTCAAATGACTTAGGGAAGATTGCGGATTCTGGCACCGTGAAACGTTCAGCTAACACAGAATAGCCCGCCTGTCTCGTTATTCTGCCGCAGCCTTTAAACAACTAAAAGCACAGGGCAAGGCAAGCAAACGCAAGATGCGAAATCCGCACAACAACCGCAACAATAACTCCTGAGCATTCAGCAAATGACACGAAATAACAGTTAAAAACATCGCTGGCAAGACAAACAAACGGCAGATTAGGACATGCAATTAGCTGCACACAATAGAAAAGCAAAATGAGCGCTTTGCTACATGTTCTGCCATTCATTACAGTCCAAGAGAAAAAGGGTGATAAATCCGGACGTAACCTTCTAAAAATAAGCTCCATCGATTCGTGTCCTTAAGGGTTTTTAACGGTCTGTTCTGTGCGTGCAGGAGTAAAAAGTCCATTGTCTAATGAGGCGCGTCGACACAATGAACTGAGGTAAATCACCGGACGAAGTAATGTGATAACAGCAAATCTGTGACCTCCGACAACAAACCTTTTAGGGGTTCATTTGATTACATGGATTAAAGTGTTGTCCGAACGCGCGACATAGAATGCAGGACAACGAGTATCACCGACCAACCAATTCTGATTGTGGCATGAAAAACCGGCTAATAAATTTCAGCCTTTCCGAGAATCCATTCATGAACCAGATAACAGTTGGAAGAAAATAGCGAAATGAGTGTGTGAACATTTAATCCGTTTCGTCCTCAAAAACTGCGAAATAAATTTTACATCCTGGCTATTTATCGAAATAAAGCAGATAAAATGAACTGGAAACGTTCGTGTGTATCTGTGCGCGTGTTCCAAGGATTGGCGTGTTGACTACCCGCAACGATATTCTTAAGTTGAGTGAAATTATATTTCGAAGGCTGTTTCCCCAACAGGATTATTTTGCAAAGTGGTGGTTCACCGGCTGAGTTCCTTTGCAAAGTACAACCAGCTTTTGAGGGTTTGTTCGTTTTTTCCTTCACTTTCCCTTAGGTATGCATGAATTTCCTAACTCTTATTTTATTTGTACCAATAAAGATATTCGCGCCTTACTTGTGACTCGATTGTGGAGGTAAAATATTGGGCGACCGTGTGAAATTGGGCTATTCGGTTCCGCGATATCAACAAAACTATGAGTCCATTTATTTTTCAATGCAAATCTTTTACGCTACCACTGAGAATCATAGTTCGCGGCTTTTGTTTCAAAATTTGTGCACCATGAAAGAAATGTTTACTTGACAACTTCATTCCCCCAGGCCAAATACAAACCGGGATTTTAAGCTGACAACCAGAGGTGGTCAGTGGTGTAACTTGGCGAAGTTTCAATCTGAAATTCACGGTTTCCAATTCTCCGCCAGCCGTTCAACGCCCTCACTTGGCAGTCCAATGTTAGCCCTAAATGTTGTCTTGGAAATGGTATGCATTGTTGTTCCACTGATAAGGGGTGTAAAAACAAAATTAAAAAAGACTGTTTTCAAATGGTACGCAGAACAGTGTACAACCAGTGATCTTATCTTTTTACTTCATTTGTTAGTAAAATAACAGTTTAAATCACTTTCCAGGAAGATGGCTAACAGAGGGCTGCCAATTGGGGAAGTTAACCAGCGGTGGGAGGATTCGAACCCGCGACCTTCACTTCCAAACGTCACTACCTTATCCGCTTGATCACTCAGCCTGAATCCTCTCAAGCAAGAACCTCCAGTCCGTTGCCGACTTATAGCTTTCAAGAACCTGGGGATTTTTTGCACGATTTTCGTGGTCGTGTTCATCAATGACCAGATTTATAGTTCCATACTTTGAGCTGCAAATTCTGGTTAATTTCATGTATTCATTGATTTTGTCCAGCTATCCCAACGGTCATCATCACTGTTCTACTCAATTTAATGCTTGTGAACTACTATTCCATGTTTTATGTGTTCCTGTCTCTTGTGGGCTGATTAACATGCTCTCTTTTAAAAGATGTTCGCCGAAAAGCTGTGGGGCATAAAACAAAGCGAAACAGAAGCTTGTATCCCCGAACGCCAGCATATCATTCACTACCCGTGTTATCGTTATTCATCATCATGCAAGTTGAGTAAAAGATAACGGAGTTCTTGCGAACTATAATGTGCTGAATGAAAAACCAAAACTGAGGACGATTTCTTGAATGTGCTTGGCAGAAAGAAAAGCATGAGTACAACGAACGGGTGTGGTTTAAACTGCCTTGTGGGCAAACGTGGGAGTTCAATGACGAATGGGGATACAATGCACTCTTGCAACGGTCACGACGTTGCAAGGAAAAATTTAAAAGTCATCTTTAGATGAACAATAATTATCACGATGGGAATCTTGTGCGTGCCTATTTTTATGCAAAAACCAGGCTGATTGATTTGAGCTTCTTCTGTTGTCCCGATCGACAGACGTGGAATGTCAGCTGTGTACATGTTTTGCGGATTACCCAAACGCATCAAGCAGTTGGCCAGGTCAAGTCAATTCACTTAGTTAGGTTTCAATTCACATCAACTGAACTAAGCCAGTAGATGCTCTCGTATGCGCTAAAATTCGGGAAAGACAGGAAAACCGGATTAGGTCTATCAATGCAAAATGCATACAACACGGCCAACCACACCATTTCAGTCATGTAGTTTCGTTGCAGGTGTGCTACCATAAATCCGACGCGGTTATTTTGAACGTCCACTGTTATCATCAAATATCGTTTTAACTTCAATTACCGGCATCAAGAGTTGCATGCGCTTGTATAATTCGCTCGATGATATCAAAATTTACAGAGATAAGCATACATCACCTTATATATGCATATACATATATATATATATATACGTTAACGAATGTGCTTCTTCTGCACATCTAGTGATGAGAAGCATTACGTGAAGAGACAATTTCAAGTACACACGCCTTTGCCCAGGATCATGTTTCACCATATATAGGGTCAGACAATATATCTCCACTACCTGAATATTATAAGCTTCTTTTAATCGAAAGGCATGTTAAAAACGTCAAATCTATCATCGCACGCTAGGCCCTATATTTCAAAACAGTCACTTAAATGTTAGTAATACTTAAGTAGTTCTATTCGTGGATTTGTGGTAAACAAATTAAGGGGCCGAGGGCCAATTCTAAATTTCCATTTGAAGATAAACCATTAATTGTCTAATGACTGAATAACACCTTTCAATGGATGAGCACAAAGTCAACGATGAGGTTATATTGGCCTCATGAGCTACACCAACATATTTTTCAAGTCGGAAATGTTGCACAACACCGGTTGGTTGCCACATTGATGGACTATGGGGTCCTTCTGGTATTTAGTACCGGAATCCTCAGTTGTTTGTGTCATAGTAGATTTTGTGAGAGAAATACAGCAGCTTTTTTCAAAACACAATGAACAAAGCACCTCTGAGGGTCAGAAAGACAGCTTGATAAATGAAAATGAGATTGATTACAATAAACAATGGGCTCCACTTTTAGTTTGCCTTGAAGTTTTTCATAATAGCAATGCATGTACATGTTTATGCATATACACTTGCAGACCAATTCAACAAGAATCACGTAAACACTTTCCGACCCACTGTGTAATGTTAGGAAATATCACCTACCTAAGTCTACATACTTTATATTTATCGGAAAGTGACAAAGTGTTCTAACAATCAGTCGATATCCCATTGTATCCGCCATCTACATAGTTCAACCACAATATTACACGAGCCCACTAAGGGCGATCAACTGTGACTTTGCCTAAAGCAACTTAGAGATGCGCGTTACTCTAACACATTGATTATCCTTGAGCCTATCAGTGTCTTCCAGCGAGTTTCTGGTTATTTTGATGTCATTTCTAGCAACTCGAGGATGGACTTATTTCTGTCTATTGTGTCTAAGGTTTTCGACGTTAATGCCTAATGGAAAAGTATCTACCTAAATTTTCGCATGAAAACATCGATTACGTAATGAGTAACATGAAGATTCAGGCTGTGAGGTGGTTTTGTACGAACCATACTCTAAAACAAAGCCTAATCCCATAAAGCTTAAGTGAGATTGAAGAAACACCACACTGCTTAATATAAATTGCCCGATAGATTCTGGCGGAGGGAAACATGGAGATTCTTCGGAAAATTCATAACTTTATTTTATAGCTTATTGTCTTCAAATCAAAAATATCACTTTCACTATAGCCAAAAATGTTCTGCTCTCCATAGTACTTACTGTGCCGATTTGTTAAAAAGGCTCGCCTTATTTCATTCGCAAGATGACAAAAAACTTAGAGATGTAAAATAAACTGGGAAAGTGTTTTCAAAAATTTAACGCTTCAAACATACTTTTTACAAGCTTTTTACAGGTGACCACTCGCAATGCATCTGTCAACTTAATTGAACGGTAGCTCCATTATTTAGTTCGGCAAATTTCACGATGCACTCGTAATTCATATCTGCTGACAGTTTAGACATTTAGATATTTCTCCCAGCTATTGGAATAAGGGTATATGAAACATTGTAGACGACCTAGTTTATGAGTAGAGAACAGTATTATGCTTTGAGTACAAACATTAATTTAGATTTGTAGCATGTAATCATTCCATTACCCAGTTCATTATAATGCCAGAAAGTTTTTGTCTCTTGAATGCTGTTTTCTTGCTATGATAACAAAATATTCGATTTAACTGGCGATATTAAATGATCTTGAAGAAAGATAAACATTGGTGTAAGTCGAGAGCTCGCTTAAATGAAACTTTTGCAGTTCATTATGAACGTTGTTTATAAAAACTTTGTTACTAAATGACTGACTTTTGCCTGTAACTGCAGGCTTGAAAGCGAGCAGAATTTTCGACTGAATAAGTGCTTCTGTTTAACAAGTAAGCTTACTAACCCCAATGGATATAAGCCAACATATATGCTGACGCGCTTCTAAACAAGTTCACGAAAATATTGTTTCTCAAACGAAATTTTACCAACAGGTAGAGCCATTGTGGTTTGGCCGATCGTACTACAGTCTACGAACATTAACAGGAGAAACCCATGAATATGCGTACGATACATGCTGATCCCTCCTTACAATTCATGGGTGCTGAAAATTTCTGAATATTATCAAAGACGAATTGTGATCGCAACGCAGTCAGCAATACCGGTATATATGAATTCACTTCGGAAGAAAAAGCAACCCAGTTTTGTGGTTGGTAAACAGCTTCTTAGGGCGCATCAGGGATG
Source organism: Fasciolopsis buskii (assembly GCA_008360955.1). Taxonomy (NCBI): domain Eukaryota; kingdom Metazoa; phylum Platyhelminthes; class Trematoda; order Plagiorchiida; family Fasciolidae; genus Fasciolopsis; species Fasciolopsis buskii. The sequence goes on from LUCM01010695.1 coordinate 117,349, forward strand.
CGCAACCGACACTATTCAGACGATTCATTTCCTGCGGGTTACTCTGGATGCCATTTTTCACTAGGTGTCTTTAGGTTGGGTGGATCAGGCAGATGGCCAGGGCCTCCTGGAGACTTCCGCACATCAAAAAAGCACTCAGTTGACAGGATTCCAGTTTCTTTCGCTTAGTAGATGGGAGTTGGATTAAAGTCCTCCATTCGGTCAACAAACTGTAAGTTAACCTCTTTGTTTGACTGACGTTTTCCCAGGGCATTGTGGCTAGACTAAAATCAGTATCATCCCCTCAATACAGCCAGACCAAATGGTAGGATATTAAATAACTTGACCTCCTGTTCCCATAAAGTACCCTCTTCGATCTCAAGTGCTTCACAATACACAGATCTTGGACGACCGACTATAAGTGAGCAAAAATGAGCATCGTCGTGGAACACAATGACGTAAACTGCTCTCGGAATATCTATTCTATGGTGCACAAGCGTTTCTCCGCAGTTCGCATAAAACAATGACAAGCCATTAGATACTAAATGAGCTCGGCCAAGACTAATCAGGGAGGTGGCCAAAGGCCAGCTTTTTTAGGTGTACGGGGCAGACGAAAGTAGTAATTATTTTATCCACTGGTCAGGACTGGTAAAGCTACCGTAATAAGACTGCATTAAGGACAAGGTATAATTACTTAGGCTATGTTTGTGACTTCGAAATGCCACGGCAAATCCTAATTGCCATCCTGTCTTTTGGTGGTTTTCACGTAGAGTGTTTGTCTCTGAGTGACAAAAGTTCTAAGGTCAAGTTAGTGGTAGAAAACAAAGTGATAGAAAGTTGCGAACTGCTTAAGACTTTCCTTGAAAATTACCACTGAGCTTAAGACTTATCGGTTCAGGTCTGTTGGCTTCAAACCCAGTCTCCTCACAATTGTTCCGACTTGCTTGTCTTGGCAATTGCTTCATAAAAATAGATGCATGATTAAACAATTGGTCTAGTTTGAATGAACAACTATTCATTGAGTAATGTGAAGTACCTCTATGACAGCAGCAGCGTGGATCTCCTGAACAAGTTTCTGGTCGATAATTCTGTCAACCCAACAATGTTCGTAACTAAAACTGAGGCACGCGTTGAAGTCTCCCTCAGTGCTAGTCAGATACGGTATCTCATTACCAAAAAATCACGATAAACGAGCTTATTTGTCACTTTACGTTTCACATGGTGATGGTCCCAATAAGATCTTTATTCGTCCTAGTTTAGTCACATTAAATTAAGCATTTCTTATCAGTAAAGGTCAACAGAAATAGTTGAATCCTACCTGAAAATGAATCTCATTGCTTTCACGAAATTTCCGAAAGGGAACACAAGAAGCTTCATAAGAAGCCACGAGTGCAGGACTGATTTAATAGGAAACCAAGCGATGCAATCATGTCGTATCACCAACCCAACATACATCGAGAAATTTTCGGAATTAACTGAAAGCCTGTTTCAATTCTGCGTTGTGATTCTGGATCAAGCAAGAACGAGGCACTCAAGAAAACTTTTGTGACCTTGTCGAACTGTAGATCATGCAATCAACGGACAAAGAGTTTCTCGCCTCTGCCTCCAAAGAAAGAACGACTACTGAACTAAAGAAACGGAAAAGGAAATCGGAAGACTAAAGTCATTCAGCCTACATTTATGTATGATGACTAATTCGTACAAGAACTTCTCTGGGACTGAATGCTCATAACCCTACAAGATGCTTCACCCTCTAAATTGGCTTGAAGCACTCACGTGCAAAGTTGCAGTTAGCGGATGGAAACGGATATTTTATCTGTATGTACTGAAAGTATCAACATTCACCTACTCACTGTAAGCGCTTAAACCTTGGGAAAGTTAGTTGCAGTACTTGCAATATGAAAAGACCAAAAAAGTTACACAGAGAAAAATCAACTTCAAATCGTTTTCGAATTGTTGTTGTTGTTGTTGTTCGCGTCCTAAACAAGATGTGAACGCAATAAAAGCCGGCTTGAAAAATAATATTTCCTTACATTTACCGACAAAATTTGGTGTTCCAAAGCGACCCATCCTGCGCGTGGCCAATTGGTCCCAGAGCCACGAAACTAAAACTTTAGAGGCGTAATCTTTCAATAAAATGTCCAAAGAGTATTTCCAGAATACCAGACTCCAAAAGATAAAAAGTAGCGAATCGTCATTTTCTAACCATGGATGTGAAGGCTCTCATCATGGATCTTCAGTTGCACGAGCATATGGACATTTTAAACAAAAACTTAAAACAGTACGAGCCACTATGTTGTCCACTTTGGGGCGAACCAGCAAAGCTGATGGTGTTTCGTATATCAAATATGCGGCTAACATTGGTTGATTAGTCTTAACAACAAACAAGGTTGCTGCTACGGCCATCAAACTAGAACTGACTGGAAACAAAACTAATTTAACTGCAGCTTCTGTACCGGTGTTACTTCGATGATGTATTCGTGATGAGAATTACCAGCCAGGAAGGACAACAAATATCTAATTAGCTGAGCAGAGCTCATCACAGTGTCATTAGGGCGTCATAATGAAAATGAAAATCAAATGAACGTTCTTGACACAAATTACTCGACGAAGCGGAGATGCATTTTAGATAGATTTACGCGAACAGGACAGTACCTAATTTTCACCAGCATCGTTTCTACATAATAAAAGAGTGGTATTTGTGGATGTCATTTACAGGGACCTTGAAACTTTTAAGGATGACAGCGATTCTAATGAAAACAAAACATGCACAGTCATTCTATAACGTTAATATGCGGAGAAATTATAAGCCGTGTAGCCTATCAGGAAGGAGTAAATATAGTGCCCAAATTGAGTTTCGGCTTAGAGCTGCTATACAAAACGTAACGATGTCTGTTTGCTGATCAGCGAACTTTTGAACGCTGTCCCCAGGCCCACCTGAAGCGTGCCTGAAACGATAACTACGAACGCAACCATGGGATAGTTACGCAACATTTACAGAGCTTCTGTCAAGCTGCGCCAAATCCATCTGCGTCTTACCTTCTCAACCTTGGGTGTCATTTCATCTATGCAGGTAGAACGAACTTGCATCCACATTATCAAATACCGGGGCATATCCCAGGGCGATAAGCGAGAGAGAGAATAATAAAGTTTGGTTCTACATCATTTATGGTGCCAAAAGAAGGAATGCACATCGGGTCAGCAACTATGCAACAACTATTGGAAAACAATCGTTGTGGTATTGCGACGAGACATTAGTGACCGCCTAATGCAAAATGAAACGTGACGTTGGCCAGCGGGGCAATCCTTGCTGTCTAGCGCAGAAGGACGATGACGACGAGGTCGACTCTGACAGCGACAACTGCAAGCTTTTATTCTTAAGTGAGTGAATGTACCACCATGAAATGCTGCATTTCACTTCACAGGGTGCATAACTTGCTGATATATTGCCAACAGGCCTAGGACAGTTAAATCTTCACTTGCCCATTTCAAAATATGCATACAGATTGCGATCGTAATAATCCGGTATCGATAACTTGCCTGACAGTAAATAGTCTACCACACTGTATTTCTGAGAAACCTCTAAGCCAAAGCTGTGGTGATCAGATAATTTCATGTTTGAATATTAAGGTGTATAAGGTCGATTCTTGGAACGGGAAAAGTTCCCGTACATCTGAAACCCAACGGTAGTTTCAGTAAAATTTGACAATGACATCGTGCAAATATTTCGAAAAACAATCGACGAACCATTAAAGAGAAGAAAACGAATAAATTCATCGGTATAATATCAAAAATACGATTGATTTTCCACAGACAATCATAAATTTTTTTTGTCTGTCCCCAACGAACTGCAAGCAACATATTTGTTTAAGCAGAAAATCACTAGTTTCCATTATCCGCTAAATACGCTTACCGCATCGGCTGGCTATCAGTAAAACAAAACCGCGTCCTAAAAACAGCAAAGGTAACGCCCAATTTTATGAATGGCATTGTAGCAGACACCAATCAAACTGAATGCATAAGTTTTTGATTCGGTCGGTCAGTCGGCTGATTCTCCCGTCCATCGGGTCTCACGGAAAAGAAGCTCGTAGCGCAAGGTCCATATACCTTTGCCATAAGTATACACAATGAATAATTGACGATTCACGCTGCCAGGAGAAAGTTGTCGACTGGAAAAAGTGATTTATTATATCCTACGTTTTTGCGCAATGACACCGGTGCAACTACGAGATTGAGGCCGACTCCGTATTTTATAACCAGCCAGCAGTGATATAAACACGCTGTATTTCATCTATTATTCATATAATGTAGCTTAGAGCAGCAGTATATTTGAGGGTTTCCCGGGAAAAAACCACAAGAATGCTACGCAGAAAATGAGCCCGAGAAAAGTAAAAAGAAATCAAGAAATTGGCTGAACAATAGGAGATTTTACCGCATGAAGTATCCAAGTATGTTGACAATATCGGTTATGTTGTTCAATTCATGTATAACAACAGCTATACCAGAAGAACTTCGTAAAGGCCAAACAAGGTCGAATAGAGAAATCTTGCGCATGCTGACGCTGACGCTTGGTCCGTTGAAGGACTATACAAAGTAATTTAACATATACCAGTCTTCCATGAAACCTGTTTGCTAATTTTCTACTGTTCCAGTGATCCAGTTTGTGGATGTATCTTGTTTGCCAGAAAACTTACGACTGTCAGCTCGGAAAGTTTGGTCTAACGAAACGTGATCGGGTATGTTTGTAACACAACCCATTGCAATATGAGAAAATATCAGGTGCTTCATTGTAGAAGTCAGATAGTTCCGGCAGCAAAATTACCGACAGAAATCATGCGCAGATGACCTCAGGAATCTCAGAGGTCGACCTGTGTATTTCATCTCTATCATCATATATTCAGCAGCTATGGCTGCAATGTATCACAAGCATGTTTCTTCAATACGCATCGTTTCGCTCGTAGAGATGCCGTGCCGACGGTGGCCAAGCGGATAAGGTCGTGGCGTTTGGACGAGACGATCGCGGGTTTGAATCCTCCCACTGCTTGTCAACTTCCTCACGTGGCAGCTCTCTGCCGGCCACTGCCTCCATGGAAAAACGATGTACATTGTTATTTCCTCAATAAGGGAAGCAAATGGTAAAAGATACTCACCAAAGGTCTTCGAAAGAGTACTTAAAGTGAACATTAAGATCTTCATGAAACAAATAACATACATCGTTAGAATACAAAACCATACCCATGCGCGCAAGTCAGCTGATTGAACGGAAACATCTTTGAAACTGGCAAATGATATGGGGGCAAGTACAAGACAGTATAATGATGGCCCGTTGCACTTTTAAATGACTGGGCCATTCGGTACAACAAGACAGAATTGGTTTGGTTTTCTGATTTGGCACTAACAATGGTTGTATTTACCGAAACGTTTGGTATCTATAACCTCTGTTTGGACACAACTTCCAAGTCAGTTTTGTAACTTGTCCAGCAATTAACTCCTAGACCATATTTTCCATGCCAACTTCAGATTCAACAAGATACCTACTTGCACTGGCAGTCCTCTCGACCAGAGTGCATCAATCTAAGGTGGTTCTGCCATAGACAGCAGTCAAGCGGGAAAGATAGTGGCGTTCGGACCTGAAGTTCGCCGGTTCGAATATTTCCGCCACCAGTCAACTTTTTCACTTGCAGTCCTTCGTTGGTCGTCACCCCCCTTTCGCTGCCTTAATAAAGGAAGTGTAAAAGCAAGAGATAACAAAAATAGGTCAAAAATGATATAAAAACAAACATCTTACTTCAACACATTCTACTGAACATACAAAATAGTATTGGCTACCAGAACCCGACAGGGCTACTTGGCGAATATTGTAATATATATATATATATGTATATATAATATTGTAATATACTGGAAAGTTCACTTCGCATTTGAACTGTTTCTAGCAGCGTGTCTTAATTCATCCTTTAAAGTTTATAAGCTACGTTATGAGAAACTCTCGTTTGTAAATGTCGATTAATAATTACGGATAAATGTCCGCTAAATGTCCCCCACGTCGTCCAAGACACTCGTGGTATGCATGAAAGCTGCGCAGATTACTAAAACGGGTAGAAAAATCATTCGAGAATCAGCAACGAGAAACTGGAAATTTGAAATAAAGGGAAGGTAATAAGAAATACTATCACTCTAAAAAGGAAACACAACTGCATGCAGTGGCATGGGACGTATCACTTAAGATCAGTCGACTGGTGAGACCGTGTGACATAGGAAAAAACCGCACAGAAAACCACTTGTCAAGCGTGCGTAAATACGAAATAAATCTTTTCTATGCTAGGCTGATGGAATGCGCGAACCAGAGCTGTCTACGTCTGGCGCTTGTTTTTGAGCGGTTTTTCGGTCGATGAGTCGATGATTGCCTCAAGAAAGGGGATATCATTGCCTGTAAATGCGAAGAGTAAAGTAGTTTTGATGTCTGCAGAATGTTTGTGCGAAAAGGGTTATGGGATCTGAAGATCAAAGCCCAATTTTAAATTGTTTACCTTTTCGGCATCCTTTATTCATTAGCTAACACATTGATTTCGTAACTGGTAATGGGTCACAGCGATTAATCGCTTCTGATTATATACATATAAATATATATATATTCTTTGAAAATTACCCCTGAGCACATTGAGAAGACAAGTTGGGGAACAAGCTCGTTTTCAGTGATTCGTACTAATGCCATTACATCACTATAGATATATATATATATCTTGCATGTAACACCACAAATCCCTTCCCCATCCATATTTGTATATGACTAATCCAATCCTTCCTACAGTGAAACTTTTTTCAAGATATATATATATTCACTTATCCAGATACTGCTCACAATATATATATATATGTGATAGCAGGTCAGGGAGTGATGTTCTTCCTCGTACCTCATATTCAACAGGATGGCATTGGTTTATTCGTTAAGCTGGGCAATTTGATTGCAAACGTTTCATCACCAGCCGAGGTGGCATGGTCAGTGCTACCGTACTGTGGCGAGCGTCTGTCATCGACCGCCTAAATGGGTCACCTAATCTTTAGTCGGTGTTGATTGGTTGCTCTTGGTGAAGCGGTAGGACAGAGGTGCTGCCCAGTTGATTCGTTCACCTTCGTCTACTTTTGACATGCTGTGGGCTGAATCAGCACCGGTCTCGACTGGCTTGTGCTGATTGGTCCTTTAATCGAATCGATTGGTGTACGTGGTCAAGATCGACTTGTCTGTTTATTAATCTTTCCGATGAGTGCCAAGCTTTGAGAAATCCCCTCAAATGCTTTGTTCTACCCTGGGCGACGATTCTCACGTTTTCGAATTTGAACTTGGGACATTCCCGGTCTTCGTGAACTGAGATTATGGAGAGTGGATCGTACCTTTTTGTTGTCAATTGATGCTCATGAATCCTTGTCCCGATTTCCTGTCCGGTTTATCCAGTGTACTGTTTTTCGCAGTCTTTGCATTCAATTTGATAGGCAACGCTAGTTCGATTCTTGTCAGCTGTCGGTTCTTTCGTCTAAGATAGAATCATCCGTGGGGTTCTTGTTGGTTTGTGCGCCACCTCAATTCCATGGGACTTGAGTAACCTTGTTGTCATTTCAGAGATATGTCTGATGTATGGCAGGACGGTTCGTGCTTTGGCCTGTTTGGCGATCGTCTCTCGGTACTGTTTCTTGTTGGAGCTTCGTCTGTGTACCCGTTATGCAGAAAAATTTGAAATAGAGGTTTTCTCCTTGTTTTCTGATCTCCGCAGTGCTGCAGTAGAATCGCTGTCTTTTGAAAAGTGTCTTGATGCAGCTTCTCTTGGGGCAGCTTGGGTGACTGCTTTGAAATTTTGGATTTGATCTGTATGCGTGCTTTTGCGGTATACGGATGCTTCCAGTGTGCCTGTATTTGTCCGTGTGACGAACACGTCTAGAAAGTGCAGATTGTTGTCCTGTTATCCCTCCGCAGCGGACTTGATTTCCTTGAAAATTCCGTTGATGACAGTAAAAATTCGTTGTGGTTTATATCGTTTAATGATTGCAAACGTGTCGTCAACATAGCGTAGCCACAGCTTTGATTTGATGTCTGAGAGGATGGTTTCCTCTAGTTTCTGCATCACCACCTCTGCATAGAAGCCAGATATTGGTGAGCCCATTGGAGTTCCATTTACTTGTTCGTAAAAGGTACCCTCGAAATTCAAATATGTTCGCAGACACAATTCCACTGATTCGCATCCACTGCTCGATTTCAGTTGTTCGTTCCATTGGTTTTATTCTAAAAGTTCTTGCAGTGTCTGTCTTGCCAAGTCTGCGGGTACTGATACAGAAAGAGATACGGCATCGAAGGATATCATGATTTCATCCTTTTAATATTTGTCCCGTTATGTTTTTTCCCATGAATTGCAGGGCATCGTTGATTGAATGTTCATGGACGATTTCGGTCACCTTTTTCAGCTTTTGGCTAGGTTGTATGTAGGCGTTCCTGGTAATGCGACTATTGGTCTCAGGGGTATCCCTCTTTGTGGATGTTTGGTCGTCCATAGAGCTACGCGATTTTTGAGTCATTACCTTTTGGTCCTCCATTGCTCATCCTTGCTTATCTGATCTAGTTCTTGTAGTCGTTTCAGTATTGCATTGATTTTCGTCGCAAGCCCTTGGTTTGTAACGTCATTGATTTCTCGACGAAGCACTGTATCTTTTAGCAATGTTTTGCCCTTTCGATGTACTTTGTCTTGTACATAATGACAGTGATCCGTCCTTTGTTCGCCGGAAGAATAATTCTATCCGGTTCCTCTTTCAGTCTTTGTAGTTCTTTTTCTTCTGGTTTCGAGATCGTCGTCGTTTGTGTGTTACGCATGCGTGCCGGAACGATGGATCGTCGGATTTGCTGTTTTGTTTCGTCATAGATTCCGGTGATCTTGGGTGTATGTTCCAATTGAGCCAGGTTCTTCTTCTCATTAACGTCTTCAACACTTAACTTTAGTCCTTTGCTTAGTAGTTCTTTTTCATCTCAGTGATAGTCCGGGGAGACAATTTTTGATCCATGTGTCGCACTATGTGCTTTCCTTAGCGAATGTCTCTGTTCTGAGATTATGCGCGAGAAAAGCTCTCCTTTTAGTCATAGTGTTTGCTTTACGACGATCTATGGCTGCCTCAATTTGTCCTATCCTGTGTTCAACTGTTACGAATCTGCATTGTTCTTTCTCCTCTTCGATTGCCTCCGCGTACTTCTGTAGTCTTCGGTGTGCATCCGAAATCATCATACACACCGTGCGCCTTCCGAATTCTCTCCTAATTTTTCCACGCCTCTGGATGGTTCGTGGTTGGTTGCCGGTTAACGTTAATAAGTAGGACGTTGGCTCGTAGACATTCATGCGGAAAAAAATAGTTGTTGTCTAGTGGAAATCTGCTGACACAAACGTTTCTCACCGACGAGCGTCTGTGAGCTTTTGATGTCCGAAATTCGATGTTTTTCTCGACACTCGCGTTCAACAAGATGCCATTTGTATCATAGCACCGACGATGTCACCTGGGTTGGTGATGAAACGTTTGTAATGAACTTACTCAGTTCAGCAAACAAACCACATCATCAGTTACCAGTCGGGATTTGGGAATCCTCTGTTGCTTTGATAGTACCCGGTTTCCCAAACGGAAGTGATGGGTTCACTTAGGGGACCCTAACAAATGGTGCATTCCCCAAGACAGAGGGACGATTTGACGGTTCCATAGTTCACGGGAGACCGGTTACTGATGGTCAAGTTCATACGGACGGGTTTAGATCTCCTGGGTGACCAGTAGGCCTCTCTTCCACAGACGTCGGTGAGCACACTACCATATTTTTCTAAACGTCACTAGTGGTTGGTTTGCAATCAGAGTTTAGCCTACCCACCTAGATCGATTACAAAAGGTCAGTCAACTCGATGAAAAATACGCTTTGGTTGGAACGTCTTCGGTAAGAGAAGGCAGCGTGTAGGACATCCTTATCAGAGGATTCATGGAAAGCCCGTCATCTGGGAGCTTTTCAAAGGGCGCTCGGGACAAGTGCCCAACTCGGAGCCTGAGACACCCACCCCGAACCAGCTGAAACATTTGGAGATTCACTATTGGTTAGGAAAATAATATACAAAAGACCTGTTTTAACCCATGCATTTCGTTTGCAAACTCAGTACTGACCAACTGAACAATGTTGGTTCGGTTCTAGGGATCACCACCATGGTGTAACGTAAATCTTAAATGTTATCAAAGGAAAATTAATAAGGTCAGAACACTGAAAGAAAAGTGTTACGTAGTAAATTAAATAGCCCCTAGAACTCTCGCCGTAGCAAATGAAGAGGCTGGCAATTTCGTAAACGTTTCGCATTTTTCAAACATTTCTAGTCCTGTTTGAACAAAGCAAACATTCGTTCTCTGTGAAAGCCAGTTGCCTGTTTTACGGGTATTTTAACCTCAGTTTTGGTGGGGGAATTCGCACGCACTAATGTGTCCCCGTACTAAATTGATGAGAATGGGACTGAAATGACCACGCTATTTTGCTTTCTTAATCTGTTTTGGCCAGAAATATCCGAAAGGCGACAGAGGACGATGTTGTTAACAGAACTACTCTTGTGCATTGAACAATTGTCTAGGAAACTTAACTGAATTCGTGTTTAGCAAGTCCAGTAGTGCAAAATCAACGTATGTTTCCGAGTGGGAAAGGGCTTAACTAGCGCTTCAAGGGACACAGTGATTTTGGTCGGACAGGTTTGCTGAATATCCGGCACTACCTGACTTTCAAAATGCTTAGCAAAACAATGTTCACTGGCCGAACAAAGTACTGGACTATTTTGACAAACCGCAGGTACCTAAGAAACAGTTTTACATCCACCGGTGATCAGGCGAACATCATTATGGTTTTTCAGAGTGAATTTAGCAAGTTTGAATCTCCATATCGCCGTTCAAATTCTTCATTTATCACCCCTCTCTTGGCCTCATCTCTTTCCTGAGAATGACGTACATATTCATTTCTTTAGTAACGGAAGCAAAATGACAAGTGTCAAAGAAGGCAACGATATTCACTTGTAGGGCCTCTCTCAGACGGGGCATAACTTTGAACCACAGGTTTTTAATCCTTCTGAAGCTTTAAAAAACTTGACTGTCACAAAATCTTACAGTCCACGTTGACAAAATTCATTTTATCATTTGACCTTAGCCGGTAGATCAATACTTAATAATCATTATTATTGCACAACATCACAGTGCTTGCCAAGCTGCTTCTAAGGAAGGTTTCTCTACAAAGCTGAGAAGCAAGATAAAGAAACACCTGAAAATCTAATAACATATGGCTACCAAGACAGATGTTAAAAATGAAAGGAAAACCAGTGTTTCTTATTTGGAAACATTTTCAACCAACCAGATTTTGTGACCAAGAAAATTTCATGTCAATAGCTTATAGATATGAAGCCCAGGGAACAAAAGCAAAAAGCATGTTTGAGGACATAATATAACTTATTTAGTAGAATGTTAGCAGTTTTGTCAAAAACAAAAAACCATCCAAGCAACTGTTCATTATCAACGAAACATCGGTTTTCATTCGTTTAACGCCGGAGCTAGTATTAACGTGCTACGGTTGCTAAATAGCTTCACCACAGTGAGAAACCACTAAAGTCCGAAGTGTGATGAGCGGACTGTATCTCGGCGATGAGTGAAAAAGTCCGACGGCTCCACTATCACCAATCAAAAATATCCTACATCATTCAGTGTCCACTTAAAATTCAGTGACCCCTTTATTGCTCTTATTAAATTTAAGTCAGCAAGCAGAGGATCATTCACAAACCGCTCAAAAAAGCGTTAACAATAGCTCATGTGCGTAGGTTTATAACATCCACAACGAAGTCATTGGAGGTAAAAGTCAATTACTGTTCTCCATCGGCATGTGTTTATATAAAAATCATTGACAGTCATGCACTAAAATATTTGATGAAGTTTCATAAATCGTTGCGAGCCGAACCGAATAGCACAATGGCTAGTGCGTTCGACTGAAGACTGTTAATATCGGGTTAGTGTCGCACGTCGGACGCGATGGATACGCAACGTTGACGAACTCCGACAGAGATGAGGCAGGCTTACAGTGCATCCATGGTTTTTATTCCCCACCTGAGTGCTCAAACTCCACAATGAATAATATCGTGAAACATTTGATCTTATACTAGATAACGAACAAAATTCAAAACCCAAGCACCGACAAAACACATGACCAAACATGGCAACAGACTGGCTGATACGCAGTCGTTCCCTCAGAGTTACTAAACTGTCATTGTCTTGAGAAGGGTTTCTCAGTGGCGATCAAGTGTATTAAGCATGTGGCACCGAAAAAGGTCACAGAATCGAATAACAGATGGCAGATGACTATTTACTGTTGCCTGTATGGTTACTGCACCTGACCTGATAACATTATATGGTTTTCCCAATCCACGTTTCATAATATCCGGTTCCCTTTTCCCCTCGTGTGATGAACCCTAATAGCTATAGAGTAAGGCCTTCCTATCACATTCACGCTTCAAAAATGGCTGAAATCTTCAAAGTTGACGACCTACACCGTCTTCCAGTAGTGCTGCTACTGGTAATATGACATTTACATGAAAAGCAACATACGGCGCCCTGATATGCTTTGTGGGCTGTGATCCGATCTACCAAGATCCTGTTGAACAATGAAAATTTTGTCGGTCTCTTTGGTTTCTCGTTCCTAGCTAATATTACTTGAAGCCTGGGTGTCTCTCGAAGCACAAATTCAAAGTTGCCCACAATAACGCTTAGAATTCTAATTCTTTTCCCAACCACTTTTATACTTTCCCTAATCTCTTGCATCGTAAATTAACTTCATCCAAATCATAGACGTCGTACTTGTGTCTCTTGCAGATCCTGTAAGTACCTGTACATGGTACTTACTAGGAGAACTTACAGCGACAAAATATCCGTTCATTAACTATTAGAGCTTTCTAGGTGGCAGGAACAGAAATTTGTTCCTTTGAATGTTTAAGTCGTAAAAATGAAGAAAACGGCACACGGCTGAGCATTCTGAATGACATATCGGAATGGCATTTCAACGCAGCCTAAAATTCTTCAAATGTTTATTTGCCTAATGCTGGAAACCGTTTCCGGTCTTGTGTAAATAGAACTTTGGATTTCTCTTCCAACCTTTGTTGCAGTATTTGCAGAAAACGCATAAAGAGACATAATGTTCACATTTGAGAAATTTTGATTTGATCAAAAATGAATCGGTTGTGTAGTTTCAATCGTGAACAGGAACGATAAGACATTTCGTGAGCTTATCTCCAATTCCGAGGGCAAGAGAGGATATTTTTATTTTACATGGATATTCTTTTGTCGCAGATAAAGCAACCGAACAATAAAAGCCCCATTTTCTCAGGACTGGTTTCCGTTACGTGAATATGGCAACCAAATAATTTGGTAATTGTATCCTTCTCGGGTTGCACTGGTGTTCGATTAAAAAATAACATCGGATCAAATAAAACATGGGTGATTTTTTGCTGTTTTCACAGAATTAAATGTTTGTCTTCGATGCACATTCTTTTCACTTGGAACAGTTCCAGATGTTGTTTGCATGAACCCGGTATAATCGTTCACGAAATTTTTCTAGATACCACGTTGATAGAAATGATGATACCTTTTTATCATTTACTCCCCGTGTGTCTGTCTGTCCACCATGAAGCAGGCAAATTTTTCAGCGATTGTTTTACAGTTCTTGGGACCACAGGAATGGTGGGTTTCATAATCAGAAAATCTCTTTGCTTTCCTACCAGAAACCTTCTCAGAGGACAAACCTGCCAGTGGTCTTCGTTGCTTGGATGTAAGGTTTGACACAAACAGCAAAATGTCTTAACAGCCAACACTAGCGCATCACTTGCTTTTTGTTCCTGTACTTTAACGCTCGATAGCCTTCGCGCCAAACGGATTATTACATAAACTGTTGTAGCTTCCGCCGCTTAGTCGTTCGAAATTCCCGGTAAAACATCTTTTCATGGTTTCTTTGTCGACGTTGCTAAAATGCGGATGAACGGGTGACAAATTTGCTTTTCCTAGGTGAAATGTACCTGTCTGCTTGCGTTTTCGTTCATCCACCTCCGCAAGAAATTGTCTCTATTCATCCAAAAGTGATTCGTGTAACGTTCAGTTGATATTTTTCGTTATGGGCCGAGTTTCCTTTTTAAAGCGGAAGGGGAGTAGCGATGATTTACGTTGCAATCACGTTGCCGGAACGGATGAACTGGGCGAAGGATGGCGCCACTTCCGTTGTAACCTACCTCTACGCGATTTACACTTGTTACTGCTTTCAGTGATGAATGCGACCACCAAACACTCGTTGTGCTGAGCGCAAGAGAGGAGATTAATGCACATAATGCCAATAAATATAATGAAATTGTTCAAAACTATTTTTACCTAGAGATGTGAGAAACAAACATTGAAAAACTGATTCATTTGAGGTGATGACAGTAGGTAGAAGTGAAGAAATTTACGAGAAGTAGTTTATTCGTCTTTTTTTCTAGCTCAGTTCCGGGGAGGTAGTTGAAGACCTACAGTGGTCTTTTTAGTATGTTAGTAGGATGTTTTTTTTCTGCATCTCTTTGGAAAAAAACGAAGGGTTCAATAAGAAAATACCGGAAAAGCTGTTAAATAACAGTGACGTTAAAATTGAATAGTGATCAGGAAAAAATTTGACGCTGAACGTAGCGGTTGATGCGTAAACATTTCACCAACCATTGTGGCCTCGGCGTCTGCACGCAGACACCGCTGACTGTCATAACTGGCGATTTGCTGTTGCCTGGCCGCTCCTAAGGATAATGATGTTCAGCTGGAACTGGGATGACTCAGAGGTCATTCCTTGATATCCATTATCCTTACTTCTAACTTGACCTATCTAATCTTTTAAACATAATATCACTGATATCATTCAGATTCGTGTGAAAACTTAATTATTCCAATAAGACCAGATGCAAAAACCACTTGGCCTATTCTAGTCAACAGACCTGCAGGCAGTCAGGGCTCGTGAGTGCAAACCACAAAAAGTGCTCCGGCCACATAACAGAATGGTTTTCTCAGAGGAATAAGGCGACTCAACACTCGTAATTTACGAATTCAAATGATCAACTGCAGTAGGACCAAAATTCGTTGAAATAGACTGCAATCATGCATTAGGCGATTGCATGCAGAAGCCCTAATGGTCAGTTCCCATTCTGCAAGCATCCCCCAATACCATATGCGTTGGAAGCCTTCGGTGTTTGGACGGGACTACCACCTTTCGCGGGGAAACAAGGTTTGTTATTCGCCCAATTTTTCCCAGCATTGGGGACGGAAATTCAATCCTTGGTCTCCAGACATTCTAGTGTATCAAAAGTAACTGGACCAAAGTTAAACAGAAACATGAATCCATACATATAACTTCGTGCATATGACCTTGTGACATGAGTTTTTGTATAACCAATAACGGATTTTCTTCTGAGTGCAAATCTTCCCCAATGCTAGCGGTAAACAGCAGAGCAATCCCCATTGAACGCTTCAATGGAAGGGGTAAGTACACATACTGGTCTGGGAGTGTTCCTACAAGCAAGCGGAATGAAAAAAATCACATAACAACCAATAAACGGAATGTGATCTGATCGTAAGAACGCTCCAGTTTTCAACCCTTATGATTTCACAAAAGGTGACGATTGCCAGTGTTCACGATTTGCCGCAAGGAACAGAACTGAGAACGTTTACTAAGATTATTTGGCTTTGATGGACCATTCTGTGAACAAATAAACAGTAGCGGAGTCCTAAAAGTTACATACCTCAAGCTATCAATGTCCAATCCCGTTAATATCTGAATACCTACATTGAAAAAATTAGCCACGATAACCAAAAGATTGGCTAATATTAATTCCATCGGAAGAAGTTACACTGGCGACTTTTGAAAAACGGCATGCCCGAAATTACAGACGTCCTACAATCTCGAGTAATTTTAAACAGATTTGACTAGAACTTCTTAGTATTAGTTTACTTTTTTATCGGAATATCTGCTTACGTCTAACCACGGCTCAAAATGGATTTTGCTATTAATCCACGGATATTATTGCTTATACTGATGACAAAAATGACACAAAATGAATGGCATCCAATGGAACTGGCCTCTTTCTAATACGAAGTACTGTGTGTTGCTCCGCCCTTCTGATACCTTGGGGGCATTGCCGAATTTACTTGTTCACGGATATCTTTTTTCTACACAAGCACTTACGTCCGATGAACGGATGGGAATTGCAAGAACAGCGTTTACTAATTAACAGATGCGCAAATTGCTATGCCCCCAAAAATGGCTGATAGTTGTGCCATATTTGATCATAATCCGCTTTGTTGTATTCATTTCATTATATGGGAAGGCAAATCATTTTCTATCACTTTGTCATCAGCATATTTTTCCACTCTAAAACCGCCTATTTTGCAATGAAACAAAACAGGAGGTAGGTATCGGACAACGCAAAATCTTCATTATATCTCTGCGACTTCAAACTAAAACCAAAACATAAAGAACAATAATAGATTAGTTTTATCATCCTAGTACTGTCGGTAATAAGTATGAATAAATTTGCCGGCACATAACAACAAGTCTGCTTTAACAGGAAAAACAACAGTCGGGGTAACCCAACTATAAAAAATCGTGCACCACCGCGGGATTAGAATGCACATGGGTATGCGAACCATGCAGTTGGACTCCACATGCTCTACCAGATGACTTACAGGGTCAAGATGAATGATGCTCGAGCCCGGCACAGCAAGGGTCCCATATGCAACCACTCAATGCGTGTTCAGAATCCGTTAACAAATTTTGGTGTTATGTTAGTCTATACGTAGAATTTCAAGCATTTCGTGAAGTACATCGGATAGGTCGCGTTGAAAAAGATAGAGTTACTCTATCAATTGATCGGAATTTCTTCTTTCTCTTACAGTCTGCAATCATAGCCTACAGATCCTTTCAGTGTATCTGACCGGACGGTCCTTGCAAATGATTTCATAGCTCCGGGTTCTGTCGTTTGATACACCTAGCAAGCCATTTGCTTTTGACATTTTTGTTACAGGGTGTTACCGATGCCGAGGAAATCTCAGAAATTGCGGCAGAATTCCCTTCTCACATCGAACCTCTTTGTGTTCGGAGATGTTGAGCTTCTCCGCTGACATGGTAAAAAAAAATACAAATCATATTGTATTTGCTTTTTTCACCTGTAACTTGATTCTCACTGAATGGCGTTATTAATGCTTTGTTATTCGATCGCCGTTCGGTCCATGGTCTGCATTCCCATCATGATATTTTTACTTGCTGCCCAGCCATCGAAAATGTTACCTTCCTTAGAGTTGGACAAAAAACAGAAAACACCTCACTCGAATTACCGGGAGAACATTTTTATTCTTCTTCGACGGTGTCCAAACGAACTTGTTTCACATCCACACCATTTCCGTAATCAAAATGTCAAGCCGCACTATGAACGGATTCGTTCAAAAGGCGATTTAAGGTTCGTGTTTTTATTGATGTTCACCGATATAATGAACAAATGCAGCAAAATAGGACCGAAAAGGAGAAACGTGTTGTATGTCGGCAGAATTCTGAACAGAAAAAATTGATTACTAGTTTCTTTAGGCGTGGGCGCCGGAACTCAATACCATAGCGAAAATACAAAGAATCCATTTTAAGGCAAAATGAAACTAGTCAGCTCTGTGAAACTCGTTTCACTGGATGAGATTATCTATGCAAAATGACTGTATGTTGATGAGGCTTTGCTTACATCCACATTAATAAACCTCCAGACGCCGACCGGTCTTGATAATTAACAGAAAATTAGTTCAACATTCTATTTGAATTTGGCAATAAAACTTGGATAGCACGGTTATTTTTGGAGTTCAACCATCTAATTAATTACGATTTCTGATTAGTTTTATAAGTAAACGTATTCAATGTAAACCCGAAAATACACGACTTTTGATTCTGTCATTGCAAATTGACTCCACAAATTGGTCCAATGTTCACATCATTTCTCCAATGGGGGAGTGAAGTTGAACAGTCTAGAAAGCCGTATAAATCTCTTACAATTTTCGGGAACACGAAATGGAAACTTTTCAGGTTCGGTAACCGACCGGTGGTTGAAAACAAATCCCATTATCCCCAGGTCTCTGATCATTTGGATTTCTTTCGAAAAAGTTGAACACTCTTGAGTTTCGGAATAGGTACTGCGGGCATAAATAACATCCTGACATGTGGTATCCCCAACGTAATTTAGGGAATATAATCATTTTCAAAATGCAGATTCCGGATCCTTTGTAATTTGCCGTTTATCCATTCGTATCAGTTATCCTACCACTAGTAGCGTAATGTTTGGCAGAATAAAAACATGGATTTGTTGAGTTTATTAGAGTTGAATGGCAAAATACCGGAAGTTTGTGCATGCATGCTGCACTGCCAGATATGCCATCAAATCAGAACATCGTCTCCAGATTCCGATGGTCCCAGGGATAGCCTAAAGTTAATGTCCAGACCAGGAGCACTAAATCCGAGGTACTCAACAAGGAAAAAGCTGTCGGCTTTTCTAGCTAATACTGTCGGCATTCAATGTCACTGGAAAGAGTAAATGGAAACAAACCGCTGTCATTTAGCACAAATCGCTTTGATTTCTACCTTTCCCTTACCATTGAGAAGATCCAAACACCACAGCGAACAAAATAACTGGGCATCAGAAAAACCAACACGCCAGGTGGTTGATGTCAAAAGATTATGCTGCTTCTGATGGCAAGAAAACTGCGTTGTACACGGGAAAACAGACATACAAAAGTTTGATAATATGGAATTATAAATGATAATCCACTTTCAGCATTGCCGAAATACCAAGACACTATAGTTAAACGAGCTGCAACAGCAACGTCGATGAGGCTAAATTTTATCACCTACCTATGATTTCTACAGTTAATCATAATTCCGAGTATATATATATATATATATATATATAAAGATTTACATGGAAAAATGCATGTCATTCTGCACCGGGTAAGACACGTGCCATCTGGATTCGGGACAAAACGTGTTACCTGTTACAGCATAAATAAAGCCGTCTTTTTAGTATGACTATTTTCTTTCCAGACACAGTGATTCTGCAAAAGGATTCTGTTGATTCATCACCAAATAGCTGTTTTACTTACTCCAAACGTGCTGATCAGGGATTAGTATGCGTTCACCGTGCCCGTCGTAACCGGCCTTCAAGCGCGTTGCTGAGATTAAATTTGACCTTTAACTCAGCAGTCAATATAATCGTCTATTCGAGCATGGAAACTGTCATAAGAGCGAGGAAATATTGGTCGAAATGCAATGAATATTATAGCTATTCACGTTTCTGTTTGCCATATTTGTGCATAGTTTCCTGCTGTTTTTTGCTCTGGTGAGGCTACATCTTTGTGACACGAAAGTCGGCTACCAACTCGGAACCGGTGGCTCCTACGGATGACAAAAACGTCACGCCCCTTCGGCATCCGCTGATGGCTAATCAATCCCCTTGTGGCTCTCTTCCGTGGAACAAAATTAACAAAAAGATAAGAATGAGCAACATTTATTCAGTTGTGTGTTTTGTTGAGCACTGTACTGTCAGTGCTATGGACTACTGTGTTTCGGAATTTCCTAGTGAGTATTCCAAGGTTTATCGCATAACTGAAGCACATGTTAGTACTAGGAAATCCCATAGGCTCAAAGTTTCTTCCTATTGAACTTGTTTCTTGGTTACTCATGTCTGACCTTTTTAGACTCGTTGGAAAGTATCTGTATCATGTGCTCAAGATGAAAGGACTTATGTTTTATGCCAGTTTATTCCACTAGCAAAATTGGCTTCTTTATTTAAAATAAATTAAGGAGAGGATTAAGAAGGATGATTGAGAAATATAGTTGGAACCTTGACTTCCTAAATTCGGGAACTCCAAGCTCCAAATTTTCTACTGATAAACCACTTGTACAGCAGATACACGGGACATCAGTGTATCACAAACATGGCTCTTGAATGTAAAAATGGACGTCTAGTTATGCGGAAATTTTATTCTCAAGATATGCAGCCAATAGCCTGGTGTTATTTTTCTTCCGGACTCCCGTATCATTCTCCAAACAATAAGCTTCATAAATGAAAAGAGCATCTTTTTGGAAACTGAAGTGAAAATTGATAGAGTTAGGGCTTATGATGCCAGCTCCCAACGTGTTGAATCTACTTTGCCTCGTTTTCAGTCATTTCCTAGTTATTTCTTTTGAGTTCGATTCTTAGGATCATAAAAAATCGAACTTGTTTGACTTTTGAGATGTCATCCAGAAGCCAGACACGTCAACCTAAAAGGCTTGTCACCGAGGGCAGTTCGAGTAGGCAGGCTTATTGGTCCTAATGTTCGAAGTGGTCAGAACAGATAGTAATCTAGAAGTGTTTTTATTTGAACTTATTTTTCAGTAACCTGGGGGAGTTCAAAGTAGATCAGCTGGAAATGGTAGCGAATAGATTAGAACGTAGGTAACACCTACTTTGAAGGCGTTGAGTAAATTGGTAACGGATTGCATATTAAAATGTAATATCAGGTTGATTACCAAACTTAAACAGTTTTTAGATTTGAACTGAACAAAGGTCGTGGAGTTTTGAAAAAACCGTAAGTATCAATTGCTATGATGGAACTCGACCACAGCAGTACTTACGATTGAATATCAACTGGGTTGTTTATCGACTTCGGCCAAGAACAAAAGCATCGCCAAGACTGTTCGATATTTAACGACTTATTTGACAGTTAGTTTTCCATCCATCTTTTAGAAGAAACCGATCCGAAACAGATGATTCACGTGCTGACGAAATAATTAGCTCAAACATGGTTACCTGTTCATCCGCGCAAAACTGATTTACAGATGCATACCAAAGTCCCTTATTAGACTCAGTTAAGCAGATCAAATGACGGTAGGGCAAAATGTCTTTTCTGAGTTTCCGATAATCTGACAGCTCATCTTCTCAAAATAAGTATTCTTCCTTGGATCCAATCAGGCTTGATTCGCTCCTCATTGACGTTGCCAAACACTGCGAATGCATGTAAAAAGCATACGGACCGCAATACCCAGTCAGCTGCAAAATCTATAAAATGGACCACACAATACTTTCAACGGTGTTGAATAAATCAAAAACCTATCCAAATTGCGTTTTTAGTAATACCTTTCTTCTTAAGCCGGGTAGAGTGTTAACCGCTACGAGCTTGTCTAGGTGATCATCGATCCTATGTTCCCATTTCTCCTCCTACTAACGTGAATTTGGTCGAAATAATCCAGTCTTTTCCAATGGGCTTTCGGTAGTTCCCGTTTGGTTCGCTGCCGGTTGACTCTGGTGGTGTCACGTGCAACGCGCTTCGGAATCTGAACGGTGCCGAACAGTCCAACTCAGGATCAAATTACCAATCTCTTGAGTGCGTTTACAACAATTACTAAGGCCTCTTTGTGAATCCTGCTCGGAATTATTGTTTACCGCGCTTTCCTTGAGGATATCAGAGTGCCTGTGAGTGTTCGAGGTCGTGAAAGTATATTCTATCAGTCATTTCACCTATTGGGTTTCAATAATGGGATACATTGTTCCTGGAGGAGGAATCTACTGACTTTGCAAATGACATCAGCGTTTAACCTTTCACCAACATACATGTTCGTGACAAGTATGGTGAATTCATGACAGTAGGGTGGGCCTTGAGACGTTGTGTGACTTTTACTTAGTTGAACAGTAGAGGAAAAAATACTAAAATAGGGGTTGCCAATATTTCCTATAGCTCTTTTAATCGTTGGTATAAAAACATCTGAGAATTACGTAACGCAACGCTATATTTCCCTCTGTACTGCTCAATGGAAGCTCTGATCTCCTTACGGTCTATCCAGATGCATTAGTTAACTTCACTGTAGCTGGCTGTCTCTTAATTTGTGTCGCCTAAACACGTCTTTGAGTCTCGGATTATCTTTGAGTTTACTGGACAACCTTAACCATCTGACCGCGGTTTGTCGTTTTGATTTCTGAACTGCACGGGTGCGATTTTAAGGTGATTTACTCGACAACTCCAAAATCCAGCAATCTGTACACTATGATATTGTTGAGTGACGATTATGTTGCGGAGCCTCAGGTAAACTTTGACTGGATTTAATACATTTACCGAGACCTGAGAGTAACTTTACTCAGTGAGCATCTTGGACAGAATGCACCTGACAATGGGAAACAGGCGAATTCTCTTACCAGCCAATGTAACTGTTACATGTCCAAAACTTGTTTCTCATCTCCTTGTTACTGGAAAATAATTGTCAAACATTGGAAATTATCCCTCAGATTTTTAAGAAGATATAGTTTGCTTTACACTACAAACGTAGTGATAACTTGATAAAGCAGTCGATGATTATCATTCCATCCTAATTGGTTTTATTTGCAGCCTCAAAAACTCTTTCTTATTTCACCGGTTCTCTCAAACATAACATGCACTGTCGTGTTCGAATGTTGAGAAACCGGCCAGATGACGTGCATGTTTCTTCGGGGATGGCTGTGAACATTTCGATCACAAGACATTCCACATGCATCTTGGATTCGACAATCGAATAAAATTGAAAATAATTTGACCGTTTCAAACCCGTATGGGTTGGGGAATGTGGAGCTGCAGGCAGCCCAACGGATTTTCGTCCATTTCCTTTGTCATTCAGTCAAAGGAAGTTCAAATTGGCAAAACTAGAAAGGACATTTTTGTCTCTGAAGAGGAAGCACATGAAATAATTCAACCAGATTTATGGACGCAATATTTCTGGTGTATGGACGTTTAAAATTTATTGCTTAATTCACCTTCATTGCGTTCTTTTGTCTCTGCAGTTTAATTTGAAGAATCTACAATAACCACTTAACTAGGGGAAAAAAGGATCAATGATTTCCTTCCATACTTACTTGCCTGGGCCACAGGTACTGGAGCATGCATAATCGAATCGGAACTGGAAAAGCCAACTCTGCCCTGTCTTTTGGTTTTGGTTCCACGAGTAAATAAATTTATTTATTCAGCCTTTCGTGTGCGAACTTAAAAGAACGGTTTTTATTCTTCAACGGTAGTGGTGAACTGTTGCGTTCCTGGATATTTTAAGTATCACAAGCCGTAGCCTGTTGAGTAAGGCCGATACCGCAAAATGCTGAGGCCCTCTGTAGGTAATTCCATGCCCACCTACTACCTACTCTGTTCTCGCTCGATTGCTTGATAGTGCTTTCCGAATGACTTTAAAAGATTCAGTGAAACCAGCTTCTGTTTCACAATAAGTCTCTATAAAAAAAATCTTCCCAGTCACGTAAATGGTTTCATCTCCAACAGTTTATTTATGTATCTTCTGGTTGACAACCCCCCAAAATCTCCCGCGACAGTAATCCCTGAAGTGTTCCCTGACAGGAACCAAACTTTAAATTATAGGAGACTCATGTGCAAAATGTTTTGATTTCCAACACTGCCAGGTGGCGAATAACGAACGCAGACAGGTTGGGTTAAGTGGTATGTGCAGCTATTCGAAAATAAGCAAAAGCGAGGTTTACGATTCACTTTTAGTCCAGAGCACCGTACTTGGCCATTTGAAGCCCTTTGTCATGTGTTCTTCACATCTGTTTTACATAAGTGCGCATCCATAAACGTGGCGGTATTGTCGATTTTCCTCTTTCTGACCATGAGCTAGAAGCGTAAATCTATTTTGTCATCATGTATAGCTTGACCACCATGACCCACCACGTTCGCAGGGATCAAGTGTTTGCTGGCTCCAAGATCCAAGATTTCAGTTTCAGCTTTGCCTGCCTATTACGCGGTGAGTAGCAATTAGGAATCGCTCGATTCACCGAAACAACTGACCTGCCAGAACCAAGTTCGATTCTATTTCCTTACGTTTGAGTATCTCTCTGGCACAACAGTCCTGTGCCCTGCGTGGATTATGACGGCACCCATTCATTACGTGTAAATGCTGCTCGTGAAAGCAACATTGGTAGTGAACCGTTCAAATTTCCATTTTGGTTGTGCATTTAGTTTCATGGCTTTTCAGCGATGTAATTATTGAGAAATACCCAAATGCACAACCGGTGTCGTTTAGTTGTTAGTTAGTAAGAAATTTTGGCCTGGAGAGGTTAACGGGCTTCCTTATCTGATAGAGTCACTTGCTTACTAACGTAGTGAGAAAGGGAAATTCTGATTTAGTCTTTCGCATAGTAGCACCCAATCAATGACTTTATTAAGTGCCTTGACACCGAGTGGTGTGAAATCTTTCAAGTCGTGGTGTTTTCCATCCAGGCGTTGCTAACACAAGTCAAAGGACTGTGTTTGTAAAGCAAGCAAAAATGTTTTACACATTGGACTTGCAAATGAAAGACAGATTATGACTTGGGGTGTTATCATCGGAATGCGCAATCCGAAACATTCCAAGTTGTCTACGGTGGCGCAACCGCGGTTTAATGGAACCGAATTTATTTGATTTTGTAAAACTACAGTTGTACGTTCGAAAATAATTCCGAATAGATGGATATTCTTATATCAGGGGCAAAAATGAGTTTGTAAAAACTGGACCATGCCGATATACTGAAGTAATAGGATACATCAATAATACAAGGGGTTTATTGTCCACCGTTTTCCAAGTCAAACATATAATTACGTTATTTCCGCAACAGGATTTCACGAGATTATCGGTTGAGAACTTTCATAAATGAATGGTTTATCACGGGTAATCCGCGTATCCAAGCTGGCAGCGCGCTGCATTTCTTGCAACTCTAATAATAATAAACTGAGCATCATAAAATGATCACGCAAACCCAAAGCTTTCATCCTCTGTTTCAAGAATTCTACTCCATGAAGAACGAGAAAGCGTTTATTGCTTTTCTAGTTGCATTGATTTCCTGGGTTTCTTAGGAGCACAGTTTAAAACGCATGAACACAAAAAGCGGAAGAAGAGTAAAATTTACGTGATAATAAAATTACGAGGCGTTTCAAGGACACGAATTACCACGTACGAGCACTGGTAAAACGGTACTTGATGCTTCCAGGTATAGCTAAGCAGTAGCGCAAAAATGGGTGAAGAATTAACGATAAATGGTGATCAATAATTCTGCTCCAGCGGAAAAGTAATGTCAAGGCGATGTTCCGTTCTGCTTTGCAGAATAATGCGGCTACGTACCGCTAGGTAACCGACCATTTCGGTTGATCTCAGCAGCTGCTAGAATCAGGCCCTTCATTCTGCATTCTTGTTGGTTCCCCCTAATTGTAAAAAGGCCAAGGTCAGTGGTTTCCCAACCTCAGGGCGTTGGGTAAGCATTGTCCCAGCGCCAGGCATTCGGCAACCTTCTCTTGGCTGAAGCTGCTCATTTACAATGACATACTTTGTCGTTTCACTAATCAAGGAAGAAAAACAGTGAAAAAGATTGCATTTGTTGATCATTCCGCTAAACGAACCAAAAAGCCCAATCTTCAATTTAGTCTAGGGTCATCCAAAGGCTTTTGATGACAGTTCGTTCTGTTCCACACTGTACACCCTAAGCTCTGAAAATTGCCTGGAAAAAATTTGTCACGTCCAGTAGACCCGTTTCTGATTTCAAACGTTCATGTGTTCCAGCAGATGTACGTTGGATAAATTAACAAGAGAACGTGTAATACCAAAATGAGTCATAGATTACGGCATAACAAATTCCACTTAGTGTAACTGGCAACAAAGCAAGAAATAATGCTGTTGCACAGCGTAAAATATACATGGGATCAAAAGCGTTCATGTTATTATACGACGGTGCTACTAGCAAATCCGGTTAATCGATTTACTGTTTTCTTGTTATATACTGCTGGCTTGCAGATGCAAGAACGTTCTTCCATCTTAAAGGCCACGTTCAATAGCCAATCATGAGAATTTACTGCTCTTTTCAGATCCACCCCACTAGGTGGCATGCGGGACGAAATGAATACCAAACGAAATAATTCATCGGTTGTGTATGATTTCACTTTTGACTCCCAGTTTCAAAGCACAGGATGCCCATTTGAGTCTTTTGTGAATAGTGGTGAATAATGTCTAATTAGTTTCCATTTGTCTTTCCAAAACGGTAGAGTTGGACTGATTTCTCACAATCGACTGCCTCCGAGACAATTCAACCATCGTGCAGAAGAAAAAACGGTCTGTATGTAGGTTTAAACAGTTGTGAAATTACTTACCCGTTGTGCCAGTCAAAGTGTGTTTCAGAAAGTGGTCCGCTGAAAAGTACGCGATGCAAAAACCGGTTGCAGACCTGAAAATCGGCGGCAGAAAAGCACGATACCCGGTGAGTGAGTGCGGACTTTCGGAAGATTTTGGGCAGACTAGTTTTCATTATTTTGTCAAAACTTTGTCACGAACAATGAAGTCTCGATCGCTCTTTTCAACGGCAAATAAGTGAGAGTTTCTTCCTTATGACTGCTCCAATCCATCAACTATCCAATGAATTCGTCGTTCACGCTATTTTGCAGGTTGGAAGTTTGTCGCTTCAATAAATGTCTGCATCGGTTTCCATTTCAGGTAAGCGCATACGATCCTAATGGCTGGCTGCTGCACTTGTATTGTATTGTATTGCAATGTATTGTATAGACTTTTGCGTACACTAAATAATGTCGCAGTTTAGCCGAAAAATGTGAGTTTAACAATTAAAATAGGGGGGGAAATTAAAAAAATAAAATAATAAAAAGATTTACTTTGCACTTGTTAGTTCACCTTGAATCTTGACCATGTCCATTGACAACGAATTCCAAATACTAAAGCATAACAAGTATAACCATTTAATGGTTAATAATGTGGCACACTTTGCATCGGCATTGGTGGTATTTGTAGTGCGCACTCAAATAAATAAACTACACAAATCTCACTGAAATTCTTGAATTGTTCTCCATGTGGTCAACAAACGAGGCTTGTCTGCCTGAATCTTGCACACCACGCATCACCTACTGTCTGCAACTGAGGCCGATCTATTCGGACCTGGTGCGAATCGGTGCCGACTGTTCACCTCGAAATATTAGGACAAGTGAGCAACGGAATACTCTGCATCAAATCTTGCCTAGCAGCCTGATTACTTATAAAAGGGTCGCATATAGGAAACCTCTTATTTCCCCTTTTTTACCATTCATCATTTTGCTTCCTTTATTAATGAAATAACAGTGTACATCATTTTCAGGAAGGGGGCCGCGGCCAAGAGAGGGCTGCCAAGTGGTGACGTTGACCGGCAGTGGGAGGATTTGACCCCGAGAACTTTATGTCCAAACGCCACGACCTTATCCGCTTGGCCAAAAGGGGTAGAATTCACAAAACTATCATTATTCCACGGTTCTATTGCAAAACACTGCGGAGCCAAACGTGTTTCGCGTGAATATGACAAATTTGATTTCACTGCGCTCTGTTTATTCAAATACTGTAAAGCAGCACAATATTCTACGTAACTATTGGCCAGACCGACTTTATCGAAGTGAAAGCAGAGTGGATTTACGGGTAGCCCACGTCACTACATGGGGGAGGTTAAATGTTTGGACAAAGAAAGTGTAGCTTCAGACAAGTTTCTCAGATGTTGGACCAAGCCGCACCATTTACCTGAACAATTTTAGGTTTCATTCGACCCTTTCAATGATCGCAGGCAATCACGCGATGTGAGCAACTTCTGAAGTCTGACCAGAATTGTCACCAATGGTTCTTTACGAAAATTCATCGCCGAAAGTTGCTGGTGGCCCTAGTGGCAGTTGTTTTGCCAAAGCTCTGCTCCTAATTCGTCAAATAATGCGGCACAGTGATTGATGTTTTTTACAGTATTAGTTAATACCTAAGATAGTGTTTATTCTGAACGCGTTGCCAACGGAAAGTGAGGGTGGTGTCATCTTGAGGCACGTGGTTATTAAGCAGTGCAACTTATTCTACTGCGCCGTAAACATAATTCGCTGAATTGTCTGACGCATAAACCCAAGAAAAGGTGGCGTTGCATGGGTTTAACCGGGAGTTTTAACAAAGGTCACACAGCTGAGGAAAACCGGTTGGCCAGATCAGTTTTTGTCCGCTGATTCGTCTCTGTCGAGGTGGGATTTGCAAAATCATAAATTTTCAAGCGGAATAGTACTTATTGCAAATTCATTCAACTGCAGTTATTACAAGGAGTATGTCGGCAGCTATTCTTCGTGAAGTCATCGTTTAAATGGCGAATTTAATAAGAGGCGCCAAGCTGCAGCGATCGAGCACGAACGGCGACGTAAACCCAAGAGTATTACCTGAATTAAAATTAAGTTTCTCATCAGCCATAAGGACTGCGTCAACGATGTACTGGATTTCAAGAACGCAAGACGTCAGCATAACAAGCGCCGATCATTCTGGGCAAATGCGAGTGGCTGTACACGAGTGATGGCAATAGAATTCAATAAAACGACCAAGGGCCATGCGGAACAGCTTAGTGACTGGAGTTCGACTTTCATTCACTTGTTCCCTGTTCTTATCCCAGTTCAGAGGCGTGTGAACCTAACCACTGAGGCGAAACCACAGTGTTGTGAACAATGACACTTTCACTAAAAATATTGCAGTACATTTTAATCATAACAGTTGCTCGAAGTAGGTCTTCCGTCAGAAAAATCATTTCATTGTTAGATCGAATCCTTGAAGGATGAAGTGAAATTAACGGTTTAACACAGCGAATCCCTGCGTCTTCACACAGTGACCACCACAACTGAGGTAACCTATTTAACGTTTGGTTTTCCGCCCAATGTATCCATCACCACTTTCTTAGAGATCTTGGATGTCATGTAACCTTTCATAAAGTATGTGTTGCGTAAATCGCCGACACGCAACTCCTCCCCGGGACGACCACTCACACCGTGCGGACCCACTACTGTCATCACGATTAAACGGCTCTGACAAAACAAACTAGCAAGATGGAAGAGAATAGCAACTAAGTTTATGATGTTAACCCGCTGGTGATATCCTGTAGCAACCGTTGGCGCCACCACGGTTTGGTATTGTTGTGCAAGCTGCCCGCCGAATCCAATACTAGCGTGGTCTGAACTTGTCTGGTTGCCACTGCAGCTTGTACCAGATTGAACGACTTGAGTAGATTTACTCCCTCACTTGACCGTTTGATGGTAGCTTAAAATAAAAGCAAGTTCAGTGACTGTTCTATTCTCGGCTATTTTCTTCGCCTCACCACCTTCGTCCACCATGTCTTCCGGTTCCACTTCGACAATCTTCTTCAAATTTTTACGCTAGGCCGGTTCTGATTTTGGTCTCAAATTCGCCACCAGAGGAGTTAGCTGATAAATCCGGTGTATATTCAACCATTTACCTCCCGTGCTCACATTGGTCAGCAACTCCGTTTTCTCAGTATCGTGCAAAGTAGAATATAGCAGATCGTGATATTTAGTGAGTGCTTCGTCCGTGAGTTGAAAATCTGCATCCGTGTAATATGCCGGTCAAGTGAAACAGCGATATTTTCTGTCTGTTATTTTCTGAAATTTTATTCATGCAAAGTATTCCGTCATCTACCATCGAGAAACGGTAGTGTGACAATTGGCAGTCTCAGATACCTAAGCCCACGACATTTAACTGCCATTAGTTTCGGGAATTTCTGGGCAGAAAACACCATGCATTTCATCACTGTAAAGGAAAATACAACGGGAGGATTTTAAGTGGTTAACGTCCCGTTGGATAAGACTTAAATTAGAAATGCGGTCAAGATAGCACATACGTTAGAGTTGAGAATGTAGTCGGTCAGCCGGTTTTTTCCACCCGTTATTCACATCAGTCATTGGTGCAACGGCCTAATTTTTTTGCTTTTCTGTTGGTGCCATGCTTACTACGGGCCCGCTGATATGCACATACTGACATGTGTATGCACTTATCACTTTGTGTTGAGAGGTCAACCAAAATCAAGATCACCTTACGTGAATGTATGAATGTCAAATTACTCGTACATGGAACACAAAACACTATACACTTTCAGAAGGGACGCACACAATCATCTTGTCAGTTGACAAATAACAAATGACGGTCATCCGAGACAAGACCAGCTGCATTGAAAATGCGAGACAACTCCTGAGCGACCCAATCACTCACCGCCTAGTTGACACTGGTCCAACCGCAAAACGGGAAAAGTAGATCAATAAGAAGTTAAAAAAATTACAAGGCTTGCAAATGGTCACGGAAATGGAATGCTGGAAAATGTGATTCGTGTCTGTAAAAGCTACACAATTCCACGGATTGCCAAAGGTTAACAGAAAAGGCATTCCCCTCAGAGCTTTTGCCACCTTTCCTGGAACTGCAATGTACGGGTTAGCTGAAGAACTGTGAAGACGTCTGAAACCACTCATAAATGGATCAAATCACTCCGTGAACAACGCTCATCAGCTTTTGGGAAAGCTAAGAGATGTCACTCAGGAAGAAGACCAAGTAATGATCTCTTACGATGCCACCGCATTGTTTACTTTAATTGATCTAGATCTACTGAAGAAAATAAACAAAGAACCGTCACAAGGACATTGTCCGGACAAACTACTGGGAACACGAACTATTTATGAACTCCTAAAAATGTGTCCGGACACGTGTTTCATACTTGACGGTGATGTCGATAAATAAATTAAAGGGATACCGATTGGCTCACACATACCGGGATTTGTTGAAGAGTTAATGCAAGCCATGGAATACACCGCAACACCAACGATCCAACCAAAACTTGAGGCCAGATATGTGGATGGTTCCCTCATCTTTAACCAATGCTTAACTGTTGAGGAGATATTAAAATAATTAAGAGCCTATTCAAAGACGTCGAATTCACCATAGGAACGGAAAAAGAGAAACAGCTGAAATTTCATGGCGTCCTGGTTAAAATGGACGCCAAGGGGATACTAAAGACAACAGTTTATTGCAAGCGTAAGAACGGATCAAACAGCAACCACCCAAACAACCACAAAGAGTCGTACATCCGAACTTTAATTATGAGAGCCCAAACTCACTGCAGCACTAAAGGATTAAGGTTGCAGGAAGAAATCTATCTCTTCAGTATGTTCGAGAAAAATAGATACTCAAGGAACTTCGTAAGAAGAACCGTGTACCCAATGAACAAGTAAACGAACCAAAGAACATAGTCAAACAAAAGGATCATTCTACCATACATAAAAAATGCAATTACCTGCAATATTATTCCAATCCCAAGGAACTAGGTTTGCTCTCGTCCCTAAACTTGAGAAGAATTATATCAAAACCAAAAGAGTGACTAAAGACGGGAGAAAAAACGTGCTATACAAAGTCTATCACATGAAATGCGACTCATGCTAAATCGGTCAGAGAGAAAACTAACCACTTGAGTGTACGAGCACAAACTGGCTGCAGAATGACACGACCGATCTCGCTAATATCCGTGCACGAAGACCAAGAAGGACACAAATCTAATCCGGATAACGGTGAGATCCAGTATCAAGCAACTACGAGGCACACGAGAGAGCTCTTGAAATCCTGGTATTTTTTAACTAATTCTTTGAATAGACACATCAAATCGGATCACGTGTACACCGGGGGTGAGGGACAGACAACACAAGTAACGGAGAGAACGAGAATTCAAGTCATTCAGACCTATAGTCACAAATCTGAATCACTTATACGGATTTGCCCACAGAACTGAATCACACAATGTTTACATATCAATTATAAAAATAGATAAACACAATTAAGCTGATCAAACTTCTCAGACCGAATGTCATTCTTTTAAGATCAAAGGAGATCAATTGGAAAATGGGCTCATAGTTTCCAGGTCAAAGGCAGTAACAACCCTTTAGATAGGGAACCCCTACAACTGTGCACTTGCACTGATCTCGACTGGTGACGACACATTTACGATCTAAACGCCTAGCTCAGCGATCAGGATCCCAAGAAAACCAACAGCTTGACCCACGACCAACAAAGAATTTCAAATCCATTTAGACCATTAGAAAACTTCCAGAATGTGTACTGTTAATGGTTCGAAATGACATTGAAACAACGCTTTTTGGAAAGCCAAAAAAGGAAAGAAATCGTCCACTGTAATTTGCCCTAAAAATCTTCCGTCGATTTTATCCCTTCGGTTGTTATCGCCCGTCCGTACCGTGGTTACCATCAGTAGAGACTCGGTCATTCATACCAAATGACGAAATTCAATTGCATATCATCCCGCGCATTTGGATTCGGGATGAAAATTTCCACCGGTCTTTATCACTGAGGATGAATTTGTTTCACTTTGGCCCCGAACGTCGCACGTACGCACCCAAAGTTTTCCGGCTTTAGCTGACGCATTTCACCTGTCGAGTGATTGACACTTTTCACATAGTGGCCATTAACGTAAGCAAACAAGCAAACGGATTGGCGTGTATTTCAGAAAAATAAACGAAATTGTCAAAAACACGGGTGCTTCAGTGTCAGTGATAAAGAGTCGACTTGACGGGTACCAAGGACATTTCCCTGAACAAATTATTCCACATTACGCATCACATGATAGCACGTTCCACATTCGAATCTGCTACTTTGAACACATCAAGTCCGAATGCGCTAACCTAACTGAAATGCGAATATCCCCGATGAAATGAGACCGTGGAAGAATATTTTTTGTGTACTCGCTTGGTAAATGTTGATAATCCTGCTCATTTTCAAATGTATCATATTGCTAGGACAGTGATTTTCAGAATTTATCCCAGATGGTGAAAATTTTCTTGCCCTTGAGTACTGCTTGCTGTTGCAACCAACTCCCATCATCGATTTTTCCGACTGACTACGTGTGCAAGTACCTATACTCATACAACATACCATGAAAAGAAAGAAGGTAAACGATACTTCTTGGGTTTTTTTGACGCGGAACTGTTCAACTTAAATCTTTTCTACGGAGAATTTTGTTTTCTTGATGAGCTAAACCACAGATTCTGACCATCAGCTTGTATTTTTCTATTTCAGCGACAGGGTTTTGCAAACAATTTCTACTGCCACTCGGCTGGAAGTAATTCGATTTCAGTGTAACAGAGTCATAAACAGTCATTGAGAAAAAATCAGTTAGGATAAAAGCTCGTCGGGTTTTGAGAGTCTCATTAGTCAGAACACCTTTCTTTTGACCATGCCCGCTATCAGTATGATTTACCTTCACTAATCACATACTGTGCATTACGAGTGACATTTTTGGGCAAAACCAATGTCTTCCAATTCAGTTCAGTTCCTACTCACCCCAGCTGTACATTCTTAATTCCGATGAAAACTTACGGTGCGATTTGTCTCATCGGAAATTGACTAAACATTGGGAGCTGCATACACCCATAATGAAGAAATAACGGTAACATACACAAAAATGAGGCTTTTTGAAAACCAACCAAATGCCCTAGCCTGACATTCTACGGAAGGAGCCCGCATACCACAATCCGGTAACCAAAATGCCCTTGCTCGAGGACGACCATGGAGTATGATATCTCTGAAATCCCCAGTATCACGAACTGATCTCCTTAATCTTCTTTAGTTGTTGTACCAAAGTTTAACGATTAAGTTACACGCAGTTGTCTACGTTTTATGTCTTTGTTGATTCTGACTAGTTTACTCTGTAAACATTATAGGAATCCAAATGAAAACTAAAGGCATGAACACATTTAGAAATTACTCAGTTGTAAACTGTCTAGGCATTTCGTTCACTATTGCACGAAAAGACGAGAAGGAAGAAACTGTTCATCTTTTTCGGAGAATAAAAGTCATCGTGCTTAAGGATATTATTGTAATTAAAATCGAGACATCCGTGTGTGTAAGCTTTACCTACTCCGACACAAACGGGCGTAGAAGCACTAGGCAATTACAAGCAACTACAAGCCATCGTTCATCTCTTGATCGCTTGACTATTTAATCTGCAAAAGAAATACTACGCGTGGTAACTATGCCGTTAGACAGCTACTATCCATCATACGGACACTGCTGCGGCTTCACTTGCGCAGTCGGAGAGAACAAGATAATGAATTTAATATCAAATATTTAATAGCTGGCAGCATCAAAGAACTAAGTCGTAACGTTGCAAATAATAGCCAGCACAAACCCGGGACGAACGACTGTGAGTAGAACGCCTTAGCCTTTAAGCTGGCCGGGCTAATTCTAAATGGCTCATTGAACATCATCACTACCTGATACAGGGCCCATATCTGTGGCTGGATTCTGTAGGCCATAGATCTCTAAATGCACCAGCTAAATGGCTCCCGGTTGAGCACAAACTTCTTTGCAGGAAGCGAATAGATCGACAATTCCCTAACATGAATGAAACAGCTGTTCAGTGCTTCAATGATTTTCATTGCCAAGGTGCATACTGACACTGTATTTTATGAAGTTAACTTCACTGGGTGCAAGATAGTAAGAAGCAGTAACATGTTAAAATTTTTGACACTATGGAAGCGTGTGCCTTGATTCATCGGCTAACATTTCATCAGAATATGATGCTGAATGCGTGCAAGTGCTACAATGGACACTGACACTCGATGTTTTCTGAGCCGTCAGGATGGGTAGTCAGAAGCGTTCCCAGGGCTTGTCAACCCAGATGGAATGGTAAGGAGTACGCATCAAAGTAACGTAATTAAATCAATCACTTAGCCGTTGTACAAGCAACAAACGTGATATCGGCCAAAGCGATTCTGTAACATGTGCCCAAGAACCTTGGTTAGTGGAACAAAAAACCGGGAGATATTTCTATTCCTGGTAACCAAACGTACGTACAGAAGTTTCTGAATTTTGAATCCAAGGGCATCACTGTGCATTCAGCTTTCATTTTGCAAAATCAACACTTACAATTCGACCTTGGAAAGTGACTGGCGCGGCTGAGTTTTTGAAGAACATATTTGTTTGAAATTCCGATTTTCTGCCAATTTCCCTGGAAAATTAGGAAGTCACTCGTGTCTACGCATTGTGAGTGCGGTTAAGATTCCGGTAATTCAAACCACAAAACAGCGTTTTTTATCCTACACAAAGTCATTATTCGTCACACTATGATTTCTAGTTATTTGGTTACAGGAGCAAAGAAACTTATCCCAGGTTGATTATCAAAGGCCGGCAGTGACCAAGTAGATAAGATCGTGACGTTTGGACGTGAAGGGCGCGGGGTCAAATCCTACCAGTGCCGTGACCATCTGGTTAAACTATTATGAAATAACGCCGTGATTTCCATTATTTCAAAGAACACTAGGAATCCGAATGAAAATCATTTGATCACATTTTCGTTCACTAAATGCCCGAGTGGTTTTCAATGGTAAAAATGTGGGAAACCGTAGGTCCGGAGAGGAAAGCCTCTTCAATGGACTCTTTCTGGGTGAAACAAACCAAACTTGTTGTCCTTGACTCGGAGTTGGATGTATCACATCCGTTAAAAAAATTGCTTGGCTTTCATTATTGAACGATAGATCAGTGAATGCATGTTGCTGTTAGCACGCGATCTAGAGGTTGACGACGCCGGAAGATACATAATTCCGAATCTCCAATGCATGCAGCTGTATTAAGCAGTCAAACGCGTATGGAGAAATAAGTATGCCCGTTTCCTGCTCTATCGTTCATTTTGCAATCTCGGTTCATTTGCACTATCACATTGACGTTTTATATCAGAAATATCAAATAAAGGTTCCCTTTTAGGGGACAGGAAATGTATCCCATGAAACCAATGAGAGTCATCTGGTCGCCAACGATTTGGATTCGAAGCTAAAAAATAATGGTCGTTTTCTCATAGCCGATGAGTTCATCAGTCACATATTGCTGTCCATGAACTGTTTTACATTTGAGTTAGAATAAGCAGCATTCAAAATCATACGGTGCTCAGTTTTACCGTAGAAATGTACTACCGGCTAGAAACTGAGTAATTCTTTTTCGGCTGATACTCAAATTAGATGGGTAGGTGACTTCATTTGTTTTGACGGAACTAATTTGATGTGGACAAAATATCCTCAAGCAGGCTTTCAGAAGTCAGTATGCACTAGACTGCACCGACTCGTGGGCAAAGTTTGATGTGAGCGTGGTTGTTTTTTGTTGCCTATTTCATTAGTCCTATCTGAACTCTTCAGCAAAATGGGTAGAAAAAAAGAGACAGAGTGAGAATGTCATCACGTAGACGATTGAAAGGTTTGTTCAGGAAAGCTCAGTGCATCAAGGAGACGCAATAAAGCAAAATCCAGAATCCATCATTCACAAGCAAGACATGGGGGTACACGCAGAATAGCACTCCATAAAAGTTTCAGTGTAAAAATGGAAATCGGACAACTTGAGCACGCAGTGAACAACATGAAGCGTTTGATAAACATTAAGAGTTGCTTCATTCCAGGTTACTTTGCGACTCTCACGATGAGCACTTACATATGCATATCCACAGATTCATACAAACATTTATCCTAAAACGAAGGATGCAGAAAGGCAGCTACTGAGGCCACGTGCATCCATGTCGACTGACGTACACCGACTGAGCTATTCGGGACATAAGGTACCCAGACCTTGGCATTCAGGCAACAAATGCTTCCACAATCCATCAGGTAAAATTGGTAAGCTGACGATTTCATCTAGCTTGGTGATGAAAAGTTGACAATCTACACTCCAGGCCTGGAAGCCACATGGTTTCAAAAGAGATATAATTAATTTCTGTGGACGTGTAGTATCCAGGTCAAGAATTACCAGCCCTATTTTTTTGTTCCTTGCCCCAGAGAATTTTATCATCTTTCTTGTCAATGAATGTATTGGAAAACGCATATCTAGCACATTCTATAGCTTCCAACATACCCGTGAAATATGGGAAATTGATTGCCTGGATCAAAAGTTACGCAAAAGCCCACCTAGTACGTAAACTTTTGGCATGCAATAGAACTATCACGGCTCCCAAAAACGAGCTGCTCACGCGTTTCGGAACCTTGGTTTGTTGGTTGATGTGATGTAAAGCATAACTATCAATCTGGCTCATCTATAAAATTAATCACGACTGGTTAATCAAGAAAGCAGATCTCAGAGATACCTTAACGTTTTCCAGATTGCAGAGCAACATGCACTCATTTATAATCTTTGGTATTTATGGGAGATATATAGTCGCCGATAACTGGAATGGTAGACGCTAGTCAAACCAAAGTATGAAATCTTTTCTGGAACAGATAAATGCAGTTTGAATCTACAAAATATGACTTTGTGTTTTACATGTTTTTTTCTTCGTGGATAGTTCACATCTGTTTTTATCCTAAGGATTTCACTTTTTCGGATAATCTCTTGTGCTAGCTTGGCCAAAGACAAAATTCAAGTCAGCGCTATTTCAAAGTCGCTTATCGCTGTTCACCTCGCACATTTCCTTTTGTATTCCGGAAAATCTGTCAAGTACGTACGAAGAAACTTCCGTGGATGTTGCAAGTGAACGTGGAAATTATTGCTACCTGTGACACGGTGGTGGAGGGTGTTGAACAAGGTGCGTTCGTGTGTTCATCTGTATGCGTGGTTGCGTGTGTATTTGCACTCCTTTGTGATGTTGTGAAGTTTAAAGAGGTGTTAGATCTCCGTTTCTAGACCGTCAATCCAGTTTCATTCGTTTATAAACCAGTCCTGAGAAAGGTTGTCCACTAATAACCGAAACGTTGACAAGTCCATAGCTAATTCAACCAAGCTGTGTTAATGATCAATAAAAGTTTACATAAAAACAATTCACATGGCGCATCGTTATTTTGATACACTGCGAACCGAACTCGACTCTGATACGGACAGTAGTTCTGTTTCGCGTGACCAAATTGATTGGACTTGAGCAAACGACATCTGGTTTGTCCCCTGTGACTATCACAACCGTTTTAGGACCCTATGCAAAATAACGGTGGATGTTACCGACCATTTTCAGTGGGGAAAAATTTACCTCGATGGCGTGATGAATGTATTTTAAATATGACAGAACCGGACCGGCAAGATAACAAGGTGAGCAGAGTATTGTTTCGTGTAGCTGGAAAAATTCTACTCATTGTCAGATGTATTCTGTGATTTCCTACTTCCAACTAAAACAACTGGTGATTCTCAAAAAAGAACCAAGAATGCAGATTGAACCAGATGAATTTATTGTGATTTTTGGTTGGAATGACCAAAATTTACGCATCTAACCGGGCTTAACATCAACTCACACACCTAAGGCATTCGCGATGGTTTTGCTGGACTAGAAGAGAACAGCAAATCTGATGAACATGAGCAGTCAACACATGGGTTGTTAACATCGGAACAAATCAGCGTATTTCTCGGTGGCCTGACAAACTAGGTCTTTAGGGATTTCAATGTAACGGGATTTTGTTTGTTGCTCGGTAGAGCATCAGCCGCAAGCATCGTAAAATAAGCTTAAAAACAGCGAAGGGTGCGAGAGACTAATTACCAAACATGTCACACTGCTTCGGATCTTCGAACAACATCAACCGTTTCAGTTGATGTTTTCTAATATTATATCCCAATTGTTCATGGATTTATAGGTGAAGAGTCAATCAGCTACGTAAATTTCTCAGTTTGCTCAATTCGAAACAACTAACAATTTTAATTTGTTAAAAACCGTTCCAAGCAAACGTACCCAAGGCATTTTGTTTTGTCGTGAATTCCTCGTCCAGATTGGTGATTAATCACAAATTTGGAAACATAAAACAGTCTGCTGTAGGAAAATGTTTACAATTTGTTGACAGCCAGGGGATTCATCCTAAAAAATTTTTGTGGGGCGAATGATTTCACGTACACTCTATCACCCTGCAAAATGCACCCGAGATTTTGGGAGGAAAACTCACAAAGCTCGAATGGCAAAAAGCCGGATATGGTTCACATCCTGAGTTAATAAGTACTTGAGCATTTGGTGCGAAATTTATTTACTTCTCAAAATTTCCCAATGTGAAAGGTATCCGTGCCCCACAAGCGAACCCTATTACTGTATTCTCAAATTATTCCAAATACTGGGAAGAAACGTTTGTCGATGGATTCGAAGCTTATGCTAGTTGACAGTGGTTATCCAATGAATCGATGCCGTGTCGTATCTCCCACAACTGGATACCTCATTGCGTCGTAGGTTACCGTCACCGATAAAAGTAAGCCAAGCAAACTGTACTTGGGGTTTAGTTCCAATGGTTGAATAATTGGCCAACATGAAAACTGTTATTTGAAGGCTAAATAAACTACATTTTTTCTAACGATGTCACAGGCTGGCTATTATCATTTTTACTGGATGCCGATGAATGCAATTTATTATTTCAGAAAAGTGTATAGATTAAAGGAATCTTTCTGGAAATTCATTTGGGTTTAAAACCAGTCCTTAAATAAGGAACTAAACGTAGTATGCTAAATTCGTTCAAGATAATTCTTATTTAGTTTGACGACCAATCACGGATCCGTTAGATGAAGAGTTGACAAGGAAATAGTAAAACCTATGGACTGTTTGACCTTCGGAAAATTGCTGCAAATTTAACAAATGAGTGCGTGCCTGCTTTAGGTATGTTTATGTTTTGCGAGCACTGTAATGCTTAAGCAAAATAGTCAGGGATTGCGTTGAAATCGCTTCTAGTAATTCCATTGGCCGGAATCTTGGACACTTTGTGATCGGCTGCTGATGAGCAATAAGTCGAACTCACTGATTCATCTACCGGAGTATATGCGATGTTTCTGGAGCTTGAAATTAAAATTGGTAACCCATTTCTACTCAAAGTTTGTCTTTTTTATCGTGTGCCAATGTGGATTATCAACAGCTAATTACCTATGGGAAATTGTGAAATTTATTTTGAATCTTATGCTCAGCGAAGAAACAATTTTAATTAACAATCCACCTATGAATGGTCACGAGATTCATGTGGAGACTGAAGGTTTGCTCTAGCGGCACGAAATTCACATTGTAAAAGCTGAAGATAAGTGACAATTGAAGTGTCGTGCAACCAAAATGAATGATTGATTTTCCCGCCATCATCCAAAGAAGACCAAATGATTTGATGAGATTTTGAGCTCGGCTTATCGATCGGTAGGTTTAAGATGGCCACGGAAATTCGAAGTCTTTACCATCATTACGCAATAAGCATATTTGCTTTCACCCAGTTTCGCTCTCAAACAGGTGAGGCACGTCAACACTCAAGAAGGTATCATGTCACTGGAATGGTTTACCACCATACAACAGGCCATAAACTATATTCATTTTTAATAACGAATAGCGCTGGTTGACTTTGCTAATCAGAAGCACCAGATACTCAAGTCTGGTCGCTTTGACCACAAAAATTTGCTTCATAGATTGAGCAAAGTACTCGTGAATTTCGTTGACTGTAAACTGCAGATATATGACTGGTATATGCTACATTGTTCAAGAAAACCGTGTGCTGCAAGTCTGATGCCAGACATTTAGATTAATCAGTCGACGAAGAATCATTCATTTGTACTCATCTACCTATGACAACATACTGGCTGTTGCAAATATCGGCAAACATTCCTTTATCTATGAAAATGTATTCATATGGATCTATGTATATGCTTACTGGAAGACGTACGACATCAATCTTTTATTATGATAAACGAATTAGGCTTGGCAAAGCTTAAACGGAACTTTAAACAATCTATTTTCTGAGGTCGAACGTCGTGGTTATGGTGAAAGAATCGCTGGGTGATGAATAGTGTTGATTTTTAGGTTTCGTTTTTTCCTCCAGGAAATCACAGGATTCAGAAAGCAGAACGATTGGAAATTTCTGGTCGCATCACCTTAATCATCTCATGATCTTTACAAAATGCATATAACAATAAATGTATTCGAATTTATGTGTGAAGGCAGTTGACTTGCAGCCTGCTCCGATGCGTTCGAGTAACTGAGCAAAGGCCACGTTG
Source organism: Fasciolopsis buskii (assembly GCA_008360955.1). Taxonomy (NCBI): domain Eukaryota; kingdom Metazoa; phylum Platyhelminthes; class Trematoda; order Plagiorchiida; family Fasciolidae; genus Fasciolopsis; species Fasciolopsis buskii. Next base: position 158,195 of record LUCM01010695.1, read on the forward strand.
ATTTCTAGATTAAAAGTCAAGGTCTTATTTAGTATACTGAAGCTTATTTCCTATGTTCCTTTCAGTGCGTTTTGGTTCCAATCTGCAAAGCGATTCTCCGGACATCAGTTTCAGATCTGGTATCATCTGAATTACATCAGATCAAAAACATGCTTTTTAGGGATTAACCCCCAAAGATGACTCTCGGATTTCACATTTGCGATAGCCATTCAACTCTCGGGTCCCGGCGGTCCTTATGGGGAGATCAAGTGGAACGTACTTACGAGTTTATAAATATCGGACGCTAGTACCGCTCTTCACAACATTTCGCAACTCGATCTGATTAAAAGAACGGGAATTTCAAGAAACGCAGTTCCTCTTCTACGACCGTTATAAGCAAACCGAGGATCGCTCTTAACTATTCTCTGCCTGTGAATAGTTTGTGCTAATTCTAAATAGAAAGCATTAACCGGATGAGGTCGTGAAGATTTCAGGATGATCGCGTGTAGATTTGATTTAGCGCTAAAATGGCCACAGCGGACCAAAAGGGATCTTGTTCCTCAGTGCTTGCAATTCCTATGAACCACTGATCTGTTGACGAACTCCATGATATTGCAAAATAATTTTTGGGTATTATTTGCATTCCGGTATAGAAGATGACAAAACGGTCGCACGCAAATTCATTCTATATCACACCTGTGCGGCATTAGTAAAAACCTCTTCATCTGAAAAGCATGACTTCCGGTATGCTTAATCTCCTTACATGTGTCAGTTCACTAACGTCAAAGTACACCACTGAATCGACTGCTCAAAAGTCTGTACCTTATTGCATCTGTTAACGTTGCACAGTCCTATTCGGTTCGCATACTGAACAAGTGGCCGCATGAGACTTAAACACTTCCGCATCTACTCTTAGTCACGTAACATAGGCAAATGCGCGCGAAGGTGCATCAAGGAAATCAAGTATGATTAGAAACAAGATGAGCCGGCTCTAAGCTCTAAAATCAGTGCAATACCCTTTACCATAACGGATAAAAACAATAAAGAAATACAGTGATAAATCTTATTTGCTCACTTGTTTCAACAAAAAATTAATAACAACGGACATGAATGAGTTCGCTTGTTCTGAAAACATGTACCACGGAATCGAATGCGCCATCCGTATTGATCGATTTACTCTTCTCCGTGATTAACCCAACCGACTGTCGAGGAGGAAGGATTTCTTATTCAATCGTCCTCTCTCAATCGGTGATGGACCAACGCGATTGCGGATGGGTCTTCTCACATTCCAGTATGCACCCGGTTCCACATAATCGTAGTCGTAGTCGATCGGTTCCGAGTCCATTTGATATGGGTTGTAGACTGCGGCACTCGTTAGATACGCGTTCAATAGGACCAGCATGAGTAGGCTGATCATTCGGAATGATGGACTCATTGTTGCAGCCATGTCCAGTCAGTAATGGTGTGTTTGATTACCAGGACGAGACTGGAGTCTGCTGTCCGACGAACCTGATTTCTTCGTTTATATATCATGTTGTTCTCTGTTTAAACGATGATGACTGGTGGAAAATGTTCGACGTTTTCATTGGGCAACGTATCTCGCAGACTAGTCACGAGTATTCTAAACTGGAACTCAGTGCGCTCGGATGATAACGATCTTAATGTAACCAAAATATTCATCATGAACAAATTTTATGGGAAATTTCGCATAGGTCAGCAATTTGATACCTATGGAGTAAAATAACGATTGACACGTATTTCCTCGAAAAACATCAACGCCATACTTATGTCGCGTTTACCAGTAAGAATTTGTGATAAAGCGCTGACGCTATACATACTAAATATCCTAATTATTGGCCTATTATTCTTGAACGGTTTGCTCTGAACTTACTCTGGGATCCTCAGTTCCTTATTTGAGTAATTATCACATTGCCAGATTTGGCTAGTGAAACCGTTCGCTTGACCACTGATATGGCAACCTATTTTTCCATTCCAATTATTGTGTTAGACATATTTTTGAGTCACTGTCTGAGGAACAGATAACTTCAGTTGACGGATGATTGCGAAATTAAGCCAAAGAATTTCCCGTTACACAAGATTCGACGAAATAGTTTGCAGTAGAATACAATGCCGATATCGAGTACTTTAATAGCACATTATTTTGAATGATATGATGTCAATAACACAGCATTGTTCGTAGATGTAACGCGCCATCGTTTCGACTACTGTGAGTAGTCTTTCTCAGTACAAATTTTCCACTCAAAATCACTAAAACATTCACAGTAAAAACCAATACATGGCGCAGCCATTTTTCGATACACTCTTTATGTCACTCGGTCCGGATGTTTAATAGCACATTGTTCCAAATTTCACCATTTTACATCTGACCGATTATAGAATATCAAAACCAAACTAACCAGCCGACAGCATGATTGTGTGCTCTAAATATCGTTGATTTTGAAGGCCTTCGAATGAACGTTCACTGAAAACAAGCTGGTCCAAGAAACGTTCAGTGGCTATCAGACCTTTCATAGTCCCGCATCTTTAACACCACGACCCTTTCCCGTTTCGGTGCACAAGGCTGTTCAGTTTCGTTAGGAAAAGCCTTTCTTGAGCAATGTTTGGAGTGTCTAATCAAAGCAAACAGGTACATGGTCTACATTCCAGAATGACGAACGAGCTCGGACTTTCTGAATTCCGCGTTGGTTCCAATTTACTATTAACTCCATCAATGATGTTTTCTTTCTTTATGAAACATCACTGTTTGGCCTATTATGACCACGTCATCTGATTCGTGCACTTGTAACGGCACTGATAGCGATAATGCCGGACGGGTATCATTTCCTGACGGTTATTCACTACTGTTCCAATAGCCAGATGTCGGACGAATATTTGACTGAGATGCTGATGAATATCAGGTGGGCCGCTTCCGGTTCACAGACAACAGTACAGAGAAAAAGGAGGGGATATGGGACCAAAACTATTTTACATGAAAGACCGATTACAATCAAACTCAATAAGAAACAGAACCATAGCAGCATTTGCGTTCTGTCTGTCTTCGCCTAGCTTTCGTTCATGTGACACTAGTCTCGTTCCAATTCGCAAAATCGGTTTTTGTGCTGCTCCTGTTCTTCTTTTAGTTGCACGAGTAGGTGGAAGTCCGAATTTCGGGTTTGTGAACCGCTGTTTGTTCACCACTGATCGAGATTTCCACAAACGTCCTCCAAAAACACTAATTGTGTTTTCTGAACAACCGACGGTTGACATGGTGGCAGGAGAAATTGCGGTTAATTAAACGTTTATAGCTTCGTCCTCCAGTGAGTTCGACTTGGTTTTAAGTTGATTAGACTAGACCCAAAGCAGACGACACGGAAGAATAGCGGATGATTAGAGGGATTGATGAATATGAAGTGACGAATTTCGGAAGTTATTTGCAGTAGCTTACGAATCGAAGGTCATCCAGCTCGCATTAATCTGTCACACCGTTGGACCCGCAGCAGTTCGTGTCATTGATGGTCCTTCTTTCGAGGCGACGAAGGCCGTACAGTTTGGACAATTGTGATGTTAAGAATTGAACGGTACTATATCGGACAGTGCAGCGAGAGATGCGAACACTTTAGTGGTGATTAGGATACTTAGTTAATTGACGAATCATTCTGCTCATCTAAGGGATCCATTCCTTCCCAATGCGTTATGTTGCAATGTTTGTAATTACCTGTAGAAGAGCGTTGTGCGTGACCGAATTATGACCGATTTATGCAGTTTAACATGATACTCGTGCAGTCCCTCGAAGCTTGCCGAGACGAGCAGACAGTTGAGGAATGTACGGAAGCCTTGATTGAGTCAGGAACGCGTGGTCTATACAGGACGGCATCTGAGAAACCTCCGGATTCAACGTGAGAATGTCGATTTTGCTGCAGGTTGCAGGTTACAAGGAAAGAATAATGTGACATCAAGAACTGCAAACACTAAGCATCAGCCAAAACTGAGTCCAGATTTTGACAAAACTAAAGGGTGAATAAAGATGAAATCGCATTCATTGTAAGCATCGCCCTCACACCTGTAAATCCTATTCTGAACATCATATTCCGGCCAACGGATTGGACACTCGTCACGTGGAAAGTTACTGGGGTTCGTTCGAAATGACATGCAAGGCTCCAAGTCACCAATCCCAAAGATGGCCACTCTTTTGCCATGAACTTCATGGTTGTCGGCCAATGCTAAGTCCCTTTCCAGTTACGGGGGTGCGGGAAATATGAGTTTGATTTCGTTGAACTGTAATTCTCCCAAGCCCCTTGAACAAACGGTCGCTCAACACGGAGCGACCAAACTTAGAAAATCATAAGCGAAGATAGAAAAGTATTGCTGCCGTACTGTTTGCAACCCTGGGCTAATGCCCAGGGAATTTCGATGTGTCAGTCCATCTACGGTACGTAACGTCGTTTCTTACTAATGCGATGCCCGATTGCGGGTTGTATTCATTTGTTTTACAATCGGCTTATCTCAGTTGCTAACTAGCGGCTTCAGTCAGTCCTTTGGATTTGAACTCTTCTTCACCCAGATTAATCGAGCAAGGACGATAATCAAACAGCTTTTAAGGATTTGCTCCAGTTAAAGATCACTAGCCGACCACCGCCCTCCAGTGAGCTAATTGATTATACTTTTCCCTTCAACCCGGGCAAACCGTCCCGCTCGTTCCTATGTTTGTCACGAAAGTCAGACCAATTTCAATCCATCCGCTAACTAGGGCGCTTGGCTGATCCCATAGTTGACTTCTTACTTCCATTCAAACTAATTCCAACCCGCTAGTTGTTTAAGCGATGCCAGAAAGTTTTTCTCACTTATGTTCACCCAGCTATGACCCTCCTTTAGATTTTGTATGAGCCATCGCACCGAAGTAGTGTCCTAGAACATTGAGATCCCAAAATAAGCTAGCCGTACATCAGTGACGTCGGTAGGCCACCAACCTCGTGGTAAAACTCTGGAACCGCGTAGCTCTTTAGCATCTGAATTAAAGTTGCTTTCCCGATTCATCCACTTTTTTCATTTCCTTACAAGTGTAAGATACCTTTTTGTTCATCACTTACGAAATGCGGACACCAGATGGTGAGCTTTTCTCTACCGTCGAATTATTCTCATGTCTAACGGAATGGTCTGAATTTCGCGAGCATTGTCCCTAGCTGTGAGCGAACGTTTCAGGCTGAATGCTGGTGGACCACGACAGCTGGAGGAGACAGGTACTAATGGCCGTCCATTTGCTGTTCGTTACCGTTTCATAAGAATGATGGCTAGTAATTCACCAATTATTGATTAACTGCCGCAGATTTCAAGCTGTATCAATCTAACGGAACCTATCAGGACTGCCCATGTTCCACCTCGGTGAATGCAATAAGGAGGGATGGTGTTCCATTTCACTCCTATCCGTATGAGCTTGTCGTACTTCATGCCGGCAGACCAGTTTCCCATTACATTTATCACTTGGCTTTAGGCACCGACAATGTTAGTTCCATTTTCATTGAGGATGTCCAACCGTGATCCTGTTCTGGACATGAACCCCATTAGCCCCAAAATAAATGAATTTATGTTTAGTGAAATGAGAAAATTCCAAATGCATTTGACGCATCCGTGCTGTTTCTTGGTCTGATCATTCTGCACTAAAAGCCAACCAAAAATAAGAACAGGAAGGAAAAGCAACCTCGTTGGGTCATGATGGCTGGCATGGTAAAATTGGATGATCTTGTTTATCGCAAGAGAGTTTGATTAAATATCAGCCTCCAGTTTTTGTTCTCTCTTTATAGAAATTTTGTATTCGTTACGTACATCAGATTTTGATAATCCGAATAACATTATCTTCTGTTGATATTGTCGCCAATCTCAAATTGCCTATTGCTTGCGTCTGGTATGGGCGTCGAAAATACCATCGCGAAAAGGTGAGTTTTAAAACGAATGAGTCAAACCACTGACCCCAACAAGTGAGACCAATTGGAATACTTCGAAAGAAAGGATTCCACTGACCTGCCCTCTATCATCATGCCAATCCCCCAAAATGGCTGTTTTGTGAAATAATTCACCATGTGATATCATCGCTCAACTCACCATTAATAAACCAAAGAAGCACTGTACAACTGTTTCATCCTTGAAAATTACCACTGAGCACATTGAGAAATATTTTGTCAAGATATATATAGTGATGTAATGGCATGAGTACGAATCACTGAAAACGAGCTTGTTCGCCAACTTGTGTTTCATCCTTGTTAGGGTCTATTGCTGTGCCGTGCTCTAGCTGCTCGTTGCCGTGCAAATCAGTGACGGATAGGTACAACATCATGTCGTGAAGTTCATCATACCGTTCAGAGCCTTCCCGGTAGCGTAATGGCTAAGGCGTTCGACTGAGAATTGTTCGCGTCCCAGTTGGGGCACGGTGGATATGCACTGCTGATGATTCCTAACGAGGATGAAACGGCTGCACAGTGCTTCCTTGGTTTCTTAATGGTGAGTTGTACGGTGATATCACATGGTGACTTATTTCATGGAAACATTCTTTCTCCTACTACAAGCACAGACCTGTTCTAGTTCGACATTTGGTAGCGGCTCCAACGCCTGTGAAGGGGTTGGCCACCTTCCTTCACTCACGACTAGTAATGGTGGTCCCCTAGATCAATGCCTGAAATCGACACATGAAGTGGTAACTTTCAAGACCAAGACAGTAGGATTGATATCAGAACTCAGTTGACACCACAGCAAGGTTTTGATAATTTCCGATTCGCTGTGTAATAACGGAAACCATTTTGTGTTTTTCCTGTCACGGGACAATGAAAGAAGTGCTTTGGTCGTCTGCTCCAAGTGCAGTCCCTTATAAGAGCATTCTGGTGTCATAAGGCTATTTTCGTCCTCCGTAGCTTTGTTATAATATTTAGTGTGCTTTGGGGACGCCTGGGTTTTCACCCTAACGTCCACGAGTTGACTCTTAAGGACGCGCTGATTGTAGCCGAAGATCTGCGCAGAACGTTCCTTCCGTGTGCACATATTCCTTCCCTGTCAGTTAGGTCAGTTCCAACTCGGTACTTCCGGAATGCCAGGTTGTCTTTCCACCAACAGCCGAAGTTCACCTTAGGAGGTTCTCCTGAATGAACGTCCTTCAATTCGCACCCGCAGTGAATCCAGATTAACACAAAATTCGGATCTTAGTTTGTTGGTACGCTGTAGCTCCCTTTCAGAATTAGACATCTTGAAATCGGTATATTGGGTAATTACATCAAGCAATAAGGGGTCGTGCCAATTTCGATAACCAACACTGAAACACTATTCTAAAATGGGACATTAGGCCAGCACATGTACACCTTAAAAAATAAAACGCCTTTATCTGCTTATGCATTTTTCACAGTCCGCATACGTCGTTGGATAAAAGACGAAAACACTCTTCTAATGCCTTTGACTTATTGCAAATTGGACATTTTTCAGAGAAGTTTCTTGAATCAAATATGTCCTCCTTGCTGGTGAGCAAGGCATCTGAATGATCTCTTGGCTCAATTCGCTTCCAATTTGGCGTACAAGCTTGTGCCACCGGAACTGGCTGTCAGAGAACAACTATTTGAACCTAACTTGGGAATTTTGCGCTTCACGAGACGCCAATGCCAATACATCAATGAACTTCAGTTCATTTCCACACCGCAGCATACCAACAATTCGTCCAGTTCGGAGTTCCTAGATGCAGGTAGCTAACGTTTGAGTAACCAACTTATGCAATGAATTCAAGTCCTTTACATGTGGGCAAGTTTGTATTTGAACGTTTTTAACGGTAGCCTTGAAATCTTCGGGAACGGACTTCAGTCATTTCAACAAACCACTGAATAGTGATCGAGCCACCACGTGTTCCTGTCCATCATAAGCACTCAGGACATCTCTTTTCTTTCTGTAAACAACCCCTTCAGATAACATGATACATTTTCTATGATGTTTGCAGATCCTCCCTTCAAATAGGTTAACATACATAGAAACCGTTGGCGGTCGTCTTTAACACTGTTTGCCAAGCAATACTCAAAGTGTTTCATAAACCGCCAATAGGTAGATGTATTTCCAGTAAGTGCAGCTCTCAGTAAGTCCGCCTCATTGTTCATCTCGCCGTCTGCAGTTGAATGTGTTGGGTCTTTAGACGACTGTCTGGTTTGTGCCAACAGTCCCTTGCGTACCGAGATAGGTGGGTCTTACCAGAAACCTTATTTTTAACAATATCCAAAATCTGGACCGTTTTGCTCCTCGTCTGGAAGCGCTAGCTTTAGTTCAGGCAGTGTCATTCTTTGTCTCGCTGTTCGTTTAGTTTTTCTTTCGGTTGGCTTTCTTTCGGTTGGCTTTCTTTCGGCCTTGCAAATAATAATTCACTTCCAGCTGTATAGGAAAGTGAAAGATTCCTTGAATGGCTTGTCAGAAGTGAACTGACAAACAATTTAGTGTACTTGTTGCCTGCTGCCAACGCGCGCGTTCGCGATTGCCATTTGACGCCCTAATTTCATTTTCAGTCAGTTGCCTAGGCTGCTGAGATCCTCTCGAGCGAAAGTTCGACCAAACTGGCACCGTCGAAACACTGGCAGATCCGAACTGGTAAGGCGGCATTCACAACGAAGTGATCAATACACAATATCCAACCTTCAGAAAATTAGAGAATGCACATGAAAACGGCATAAAGATTTTTTCTGCCGATGGTGGTGTTGATTTGGCTTGGGCTCAGTTCATCCTCCGTGAGCAAGGTCGTCGCTACCTCATTCCAGGGAAAGTAGCGGATACGTCAAGACAACCGAAAAAACACTGAAATTACCGCAAAACCAGAGAGAAACGATAAACATGAAACTGTCGCCCAAACGTAATGGGCACATACACTGGATTGCACGCTTGCTGCGCACCAGCTCGACAAGCCCCAGATCAGTCAGGATTGTGTCATTATTTCAACGGGGCCCAGTTAAATCAGAAAAAAGCTGCTTATACATGTGCTTGGGCTTCAAACCCGAGTTGAGCCCGTCACCATCTGGTCTTTGAACAATCTCAGTTCATCTTACTGCATTCGCTTGCAACCTCCATTAGCGGGCCCGTGAACGGGTCGTGATAGCCACGGCTCACTTGCCTGATCGAGCGGAAATTGAGGTCATCGCGCTCGGGGCCCGACCTGTTTCTTCCGCTTCCAACTGGGCTTTGTTGATTCTGCACACGATTAAGCCATAACTGAGCTGGGGCTTGTCGAGTCGGTGCGCTACAAGCAAGCAAAGGCACATTTACTTTTCTCCAAGGTCTAGACCTTTCCGGTTATCCTGGCCTCCCCTGTAGCCCCTATGGTTGACACGTCACAAAAGCAACTGGACCAAACCAAATAAAGACACATGCATAAACCCGCGGCTGTGCTACGGCTTGAGTACACTGCAGTCAACCGCCATAGTGGCCTATTCGATCTAAACTGCGATATACGGGTACGGTGACTGAAACCAACACCTCAACCACGAGCACATACCAATCCACTTGAGGCTAGAAAGCGCATCGCCCTTGAAATCCCCTGCGTGGGAAAGGTCCAATCAACCAGGGTGGACACTTTGTCCTTTGTAAACGCTTGCAATGGGGCAGTGCACCATAAACATGAGGGGTCAGCTGCAACAACAGATTCTAGGCGGCCATCAAAACAGGTGAGCTTCGTCTGCTGACTAACGCATAATGCAGAAGCGTGGATTTGCTCATATGATCATTAGCTAGCGTTCAGTCGCATAAAACAGTCCATGGTAAATTCCTCTGTACTGGCACATCATAGGCCATCGTTACCGAGACGCCTATAGAGAGACAGCAGTCAACGGGAATTGGGAATCGCCCTCCCATAAGATAGTCACCAAACTGATCATCGGTGCGGCAAGGTGACCCATTGTGGGTAGGTTGCGCACAAATCGAGATATCTTTATCGTCAGTCGTGTAGGCATTTCAAAAAACAACGATTATGCGTTTGGCCGTATTACACACATACTCACACCATCATGATTGTGGATAAACCACTACGCAGTGCAACAAGAAGGCAGCAACTTGCAAAATTACAAGCGCTAACTGTACTGGTAATAGGGCAAGTAAATGTTTGTGGCCACTAGTCTGCCACAAGGGTCCTGGTAATGATTTCCGATGGCGACCATCATAAGCGACAGTCAGTACCGAAACACTTGACTAAATCCGAATCATCGTATGGAATGCCACGATTGATGATTCATGTCAGCTATCTCCATAGCATTTTGTCGCCTACTGTTGCCCGGTTGGTAAAGAAAATCGTCTACTAGTTACTTTACCTAAGTTTGCGTTTTGTGACCGACCAATGCCAGAAGATGGACAGAATACGCAGCGAGAGTTCATTGATGTTACGAACGATCCGTAAATAAAGGTTTTCACTTGGTTACATCGTCCACAGGTAGGTATGAATTAATGTCATTGGGGCTAGGGACACCTAGAACTGGCAGGGTTTAGCGGAACAGTTCAAAAAGATGTAAACTAACTGTGACATGCATACAATTCATTCAATGACAGGTATGAACACCGAAGGAGATACGACCAACACTTGATCGCCCTTGACAGATTGTGAAGTCGGATGTACTATTCCTCGAAGACGGTTGTTTGGTGAACATGGCTTGTGCTGACTTCGTCGGAATGGATCTACTGAGGACGTCAGCTACGCCAGGTGTCATGAACAAAACTGCGGGCTAACCTATCACGATTCGGAATTCCGATTAGGGTGATTTGCGATTACAATGCGCATTTCTACAGAACAGAATTCAGCCAACTCCCAGAGACGTGGCGCTTCGGATATTTCGTAGCCGGTACTTACCGCACTCAACCCAACGCCTGAGCAGCAAGCGCAATTAACCAAGTAAAGATGATTCAGTAGCGCAAATCCGAGAGGTGTTGGTCGCCCTTCCTAAACTTCGTAATCCACCATTAGTGGGCATGAGAATAAACCCAACGCGACAACTGCTTGGATGACGAGCGAGAACCGCCCTGCTTGTATGTGCTGGATTACTTGACCTAAATATCGCAACCCTTGCACTGAAGAAACTTCAACTGAAGAACTGTGGAAAGGCAAAAACGACCTAAAGTTTGGAGTGGTAAACTTCTGTGATCACTTTTTACCCTGTGACCTAGTCTAGATTCAACTGTCTGAACGGTCACGTAAATCCTGGGCAAAAGGCCAAGTGTTATCAGACGAAACAGTGCCATCCGAAGATCGTACGTTGGGAAGGTACTGAGTTCGCTTAAGAAACTCAGATGAATACAAAAGTGACGAAGGCAGTAATAACAAAAGTGGAGTAACAAAGTGCGAGACACGTGGCCGAGAGTGATTCACTAAAGAATGTTGTAAATGGCAAAAGGCGACCACCGACCGAAGGAATGTACTCACCTCGTATACGAAGCGGACAATCCCATCAGCCGGGATTAAATAGACAATGCTTCATAGGAAGAAGAGAAGTGTTGGTGTGACTGTGTCTTACTAACTGAATGTCGTTTTCTGATTGTGTTGGGTGATAGAATCACTTAAGTAAACAAGCTTATGTTACGGTAATTAGTAAAAGGGGGAAAAATGGATTAATTGGAGTCATCGAAAAGAGGTAAAAACGAACGCTGTCGACGTGCAACCAGCTGAGCACGGAGATTAGGCGAAGTATTCTAACTTATGGGAGTCTGAATTTGTTCATTCTTAATCAGAATTCATGCTAAATAACTGATAGCGGAAATGTGATAAACATTAGTAAGAGGTAAAATTATTCGGAACTTGGACCAAGTGCCAAGAATACAAAGAATTACGGAGAGAAAAGATTTGATCTGTAAGAATTTCCAGGAAAAAACAATTGCGCGCAGATTATTTCGAGCAAATCATACATTTTATTAATAAAAGATTGAACAAGAACGGAAGAAACACTGTTAGTCAGGAGGATCTCGGGAAAGTAGGCCGGAATATTTTTGAGAATGTTTGGAACAAGAAATGAATTGCAACAAAATGATAAAGTTGAAATCCACCGATTGGCAAAAGAGTTATTAGCAACTTAGTTTTGCACAAATACTGACAATATGGTGCAAACAGGAAAACGCTGGTAATTGCAGCAGCAGGAGACTTTTGCGAATTTCCAAAGCATTCATCATGCAGTGTCAACATCCAATTTCTTATTGTAAATCATAGAAGCAGTGTACAGCTGTCTAATCGTAGTTTGGATCATCAAGGGTGCGCATCCATCAAGCCAGAAGTGAGACGCAAAACCGGGATGAACGATCGTGATTCGAATGCCTTAGCCATCACGCTAACCGAGCTGAATATCAACGGTACATAATTAGTATATGATAAAGGACCATCATCCGTGCAGGCCACGCACCTTGAAACGCACCCGCTTAACAAATTCCGGATAACGGAACAAGCGCGTTAACGCTGAGCCGTACAAGGTTTTTCAATTGGGCAGTTTGCAGTAGAAGATTCTACGTGAATTTCCAAACGATTCGCATTCTGTGGTGGCAACATGTAAGTTGCGACTGAAATGGACCAATTCTTTTTTTTTCAAATGAATACCCACTGCTGATGCATCCTAATAAGAATGAAGCAGCTGTAAACTACTTTCATGATTTGCAATGGTACGTTGGATGTTGACACCAAATGATGAATCATTTGCAAATTCACGTTAAACCGTTTGCTATTGCAAGTTACCAGTTTCACATATGAACGTCGATTTTCTGATAGAGGAAACGTCATTCCTCCATCTGTAGTGTTTACTCTGAGAGACTGCACACTATCTCCAAACTTGAACTAATTCACTTGCACTGCCTTCATAATAGTAATTAAGTCCGTATAACAGTCGGTCTCTCGTCTCAAGTTTCGACTTGCATGTACTCTGTAACAAGTTTTTTCAACCCGGAAGTTATCAGTTAGTGGTTAGTTAATAAAGCTGAAACGATCTTCTGTACCAATCGTGTTTCCTCACTTCTGTTTCCGAGTACACGAATACACGGATGAGATATTCAGGATGAGCTATACGTCCACTGAGAATTTCAGGATACCCGTCACGTTAGTAATGCCCCGACTAATGCATCAATATTACCAATACATTAACACGAATAGGATTTGGCAACGGGATGTGTAAGCGGCCCAGATACGAGGATAACTGACTGAGGTTGAGTAACCAAGACTACAGACCAGTGAAGCCAATTTTCTGAAAGTTTGCGAATACCGTGGCACTCAACGTGTCTAAGGTTTCAAACAGTCGCAATATTTGACGCTACCTCTGGGAGAGTTATCTACTTGGACACATTACTCACTGTAAGAAAGAACTTCGTCTCGTTTAGTTATTCAAAAAGCTGGGCCATCTTATTTCAGTTCATGCTTCCCTTAATTCATATCGATTGGTGTTCTGTTTCATTTCGAAATATATTTATTCTAACATAGTAATATATATAGTAGTAATATTCCCCAAAGAAAAATCGTCATAAAAGTCCAAATCCGGACTACCAGTATTTCCAGTATTTCAGTTCACAATTGTGGAAACCAAAATTCCAAACTCAGCTGACAGGCTCATGGATGACGAACCGAAAACGTCTGCTCTGTTGTGAGCAGCGGACGCTTCAATAACAACAGGCTAAAGAAACTAAACGGCTACTTGTTCATTATTCTGTTTGTAGCTGCCTGAACGGATGATTTTGTGTAACAAAACCGAGCAAAATATGTTTGTGCCAAGCACTTTGGAGCCATTTGTCCTCGCGGTTCTGGATCCTTGCAGTTATTCAGGTAATGTTGTTTGGCACACAAGGTGCTCAGTGATCCTACTGCGGTGTGACTACAAAATAGTTGTTAGTTGTTCAAAATCCTTTGTTTCCGCTCACGACTCTGTCGGGCTCAAATCCACCCGCTACCGCTTTTCTTTCCACTTGGTGCCGTGCGACTTAATAAAACTGTCTTTTTAACTTACTGTGTTGTGCTGTACTACAGACGTGAAATGAAACAAATCGACTTATAACGGGCTGCATCTTGGTCATTAGAGCGAGGGAGCTCATTTGTCATGGTTTATACACGGTCAATTTACACTTTCCACTGACCAACGATAAACCAATGGGTTTTGCTGTTTATAACTGTAAACATGCTTGGGGGATGGAAAAGTCTTTAACTGCTCTTTGCAAGCGGGCATCAGTTGTCTTGGTTGGATTCTGAGTTAAACAAAGTCAGTATTCCACTTGGCAACAATTCCAATTCTCGATAGTTCCAAGTAAGTGACGCGGGCAGCCAATGTTCGCAAAATGAAAAGCAGCACACATTAAGCAGGGGCCAGATTTACGTTGTTTACATGGGTGCAACAACCAAGCGCTTCGATGATTTTCCGCGAGCAACAGGCAGCATCCGGACACGATAATATAATCCAAACGGTAGCATTCTAAAGCGAAGGGAAGATGACTTCACCTTACACAAATTCCCTATCAGGTAAAACAAATATCCCTTAGAATCCACAATCCACCTATCACGAACATCAGTTTCGTACTGATCAATAGAGAAACATTTATTCGGACTTTGGGTACCGTAAACAGGAAGCGTCTCTTGCGAATTTATTTAGCATCATGAGTTGTGTCAAGCTTCCGCCTTTGTTGGACATTTTGCATTTTTGTTCAAAGTCGCATTCCTCAGACGTCGAACGGCTTCATCCATGGAAATCTTCGAGCCCCTCTCATCACCAGACATTGTCTTAAATGCGAGTCGTGGTAACCCTCGTTAATCGACAGTTCCCAAATTGAGAAAACATGTAAGCGTCAAAATGGTGACTGAATTAATCAGCAAAATCGTTTTCCGTTTCGCTGTGTTGGAGTTCGGCAAATCTGCAAACACTGTGCTTCTATCCAAACACTTGATTTTAGATATTTCACCAATGTGGATTTGACTAAAAGCCAATGGTAGAAGTACAGCTGTACCTGTAGGGCACACCCCTGAAGCTACTTGGTGAGTGCTTCGGGGACAGTACCGATGCTATTGACCCGTCTACTTTTGTTAGTCATCTGCAGTCATGCATGAAATCAATTAGGTCCCTCCTGACCAGTCCCACTTAAATTCCAAATGATTCAACTACATGCAAACGCTTTCTGTTCGTTCTCTTTCTTTGAAACCCCGTTGAATCCGGACATTCAGGCCCATTCCGCGTTGTTTTCTGACATGACAAATAATATGACACCGACAGAAGTGGTTACACAGTCACTGTTGGCCTTGGACGGATGTAAGCAGCATTTCTTGGTTCTGACTATACGACTAGAGATTCTTTCGCAAAATCACCCGTTTAGTTATCTAAAACTCCCAGGTCCCTTGAGAACGGCGACTCGAACACCTCACAGAAATTTGGTCTTCCATCGAGCACCACCACTGGTAACCGGGACTTTCTTATACCCATCTTCATGCACGCGGTCGATGCTCTGGGAGGGGTGAACTGTACAGCACTCCCCGAAGGCTACGCGTCCTTGATGGTTGAATCTCTAACCGAAACCCATCCTGGACATCCGAGTGCCGGAATCATGTGAACTGATCGAAGCGCGTACAAGTAACTCACCGGTTGTACAGGTTTACTGTTCGAAATTGTTATGCGGAAATACACGGTAAGGGGAATACATGGTGGTCCCCTTGCTTACCACGTGCTTTACTTCAAATATGTTGCGTAGCAGACGCCACACAGCAATCGAAATGATATAATTGCTCTTAAAAGGACAAATACTAGAAATAACAACACGCTTGTCAATCATGCTGGTTAAATAGTTAACTAGAGCCACAAAGTGCCCAGGGTGGGTGAACAAAGTCACCCACAGAAAATTTTACTCCGTTGATTTAGGGAACGACGCCGGAACCTTACCAGTTGAAAGCTACGGTCCTATAATCGGCAAATGTTAACTGTTCATGAGAAGTGAATAGCTGATACTTAATCAGTCGACTTGAAAAGCGCCTTCTACTCCATGGATCGTACAGAAACGTTTCGTGCTTTCTGTTGGATGAGCATGCCAGTGAAGTTCGTGAAGTTATTTCGCCCATTGTACTGGCATACCCATGATTCATCCGAAACGACTAGCGGCATTCGACAACGGTGTCCCACCTTTCCATTCTTATTCAACTTCGTCATCGACGAGGTGGTGAAAGATCCTTTAGGGGATGTTCATCATATACAAGTCGAACTGGCAAATGGATAGAGGCTGCTTGACCTTGATTACGCAGACGACGTCTCGTGCCTGTTCGAATCTGCGAACCATGGACAACGTGCAATAGACAGATTCTCGAGGTATGCAGCTCGGTTCGGCATGCGCTTTGCACCTTCAAAATTTAAGGTGTTGTTACAGAACTGGGCGACGGTAGTGCCAACCTTGATACTGGTTGGACAAGAAACTAACGGTTGTGGACCGTTTCACTTAACTTGAAAGCTACATGTGGACGTATGGTTGCTCGGCAGGAAGATAAACACGTGTATATTGAAAGCTCGAGAAGCTTACGCTGGACAGAAGCACTTGTGGCGTCGATCTGATACTTCACCAAAGTTGAAAGGTTGTTTGCACTATACCGCAGTGCTCTCAGTTCTTGTGTATGAATGGCAGAATATGAGTTTCCGTGTCGGAGATGTTCGTCACCAGGATTGAATGAAGCGACCGGATGAGTAATGCTGAGGTAAGGAATCTAGTATTACGTGAATGTTCTGAGAATACCTTATTTACGCGTATGAAAATTAGTAGACTACGTTGATTGGGTCGCGTGTTGTGTATGGCGAACACTCGTCTACCATCCGTGCCTTATTTTATGTTCCTTTCACGGAGTGGAAGAAGCCATGTGGAGGTCAGCAGATGACGTGGCAACCTGGAATGATGAAATGTGCGGCACACTTCGGCAAACTAGGTGTCTTCCGTTTTCGTGGCTGGGTTCCGCAAGACTAGTCATTCAGCTGGCTGGCAAGACTGAAGTATTTGGCAGTGAACAGTTAACAATGACGACCGTAGTCGCATTTTTATCTAATGTGAAAGATTAAGCAATACGTTTGCCCCGGTAGACCGTATACCGCGTGTGGGCTATTGTGGAATTCTTTTGTTCCAACCTGTATAGGTCAGTTCCTTGTTCCTTTCGCATATTCGCTCGTTTTACAGGAACATGCAGCTTTGGAAAAAGGTAGCCGGCATTAGAGTTTCTTCCTGCTGTTCAACACTGAGCAGCCAAGTTGATCATGATTCAGTCACAGGGAATACAGCCGTCTTTGTGAGAATAATCCAAAACGTGCTTTATGTAATCGATTGGACAGTCATATATGTGACTACTCGATATCACAAAATACGCTCATGTAACCTTTGAAGCCAATCCTAACTGGAACAAATTTCTTTTCCATATAAAACGCCAGGCATTTATGTACGCAAATCCCAGTAGTGAGGGTTGATACGAAGCCGTACTTCTCAGTGGATGAAGAAATCTGCAACAAAATTAGTGGAATTGACAACATTCAGAACGATGACGATAGCCGCAAGAGTGGACTGAATATGTCGTCTTTAATCTATGATTACATGGAAGGGAACCGCATACTTTTGCACCTCAGGACATGAGGGTGCATTATAAAATTAGGAACTGCATGGAAAAACGATGGAGAAGTCTGATATCATACATAAAGCGAATATTGTGGTGGCATGGGGCTGCGCTGCTTGCAAATTCATGGCTCCATCAGTCGTGCCTCCGTAACCGCAAACGGGTTTGGTAACCACCTGTTCGTCATTTGATGTGAAATCGGGTAGTCGGAAAAACCTATTTGAAATGTGTTCTTAGTGCTGTATAATAACCACTACCCACTAAATGTTTTGGGATCGAACTGATGATAGTCCGGATTGGGCAATTGCGAACAGCAACTTTCGACACGTTTCCGTGCTCCATTTGAATGGTCATGAAATATATCTTTGGATGGCAAAGTAAGCCCGTTGTGATTATCAGAACGCCAGTTGTGGGCGAAACTAGGATTTAGGTGAATTCAGTTTGAATCCATTAAAACTAAAGGAGGGTTGGAAAAGCGAACTAAGGATCTGACAGGTGAAATTCAGTCATTTAAACAAAAGAAAAAGGATAGGGCTGAGGATAAATCATTTAGCGTTGGCAAACGACCGGTGTTAATTGGTTTGCCACATTTCTGGTTGCCTGCATGAAACGGTCGATTGTCATCAAAAGGATATATTAAACTTGGACTAATTTTCGTTGTGAGCAAATTTCGAGTTTGGAAAGCTGAATGATAATCTCTTCCGCCGTTGACAGTATGCGAAACTTAACTGCTTTTGACACGTGTTGTGGAATTCGGTAAACAATTAAAAAGCACACTTGGTGCCGATCGATTAAAGTGTCTGTACCAAATTAGCGACCACTGAAATTGAACAGCAATTTTCATCCATAGCTATGCCAAAATGGGTTATATTATTTAATGTATTTCGTTAGGTGATTGCCATTCGACGTACTTGGGTAACACTATTGTAATATTCGGACCTGCAATTACTATAGAGAATTCGGTCAGTCACGATAATGAGGAAATACGAGGCACCAGTAAGTAACGAATTAGCCTCGACCCAAGCTTCGCGAATGAAGTCAACAAGAAGACCACAACAGAACGGAAACACGTTCAAGTTTTATTTACAGCTCATGGATTTACATATAATATTGGACATATTCTGATTAGTGGAATACGTTCTGTCCAATTGCCTTTACGAAATGTTTGGATTTCCCGACTGTTTGATGTCACAGTTCTCATTTGTTGTTTGTGTATGTAGGCTAGCGTGAGGCCGCATCGGACAATATCCCGTAACTTGCACGTAAACTCGGTGCGCTTGGATTGGTACATGATTCTGGATGAGGTCTACAAGGTTAGTTTATGTTAGATTTTGTATCGAAGTATGGGAACTTAATGAGCAAGCACTTGATTTGGGTGCCGTTGCAGGCACCGAGGACAACGCTGACCCTATATATGCTGCAGTGTTTTGTTTGAAACTGAGTTTAAGTGGTGAAAACTTTGTATCATCTTGTGATATAATCACTGATTTTGCCCTTTCAGCCTGGTTTCTTTCGATTAACTGGTCAGGACATCCAGTATTTAGTAATGTTTTCCACCTCCAGAAGTACAAATGTGTCCTGCAGTGTGTAAGAGATAGGACCTAAGATTGTGTTTACAGCGGAGTGGGACGAAGTTATGAAAGTTGGTGTATTGACCATTCAGAAGAATTTTGCAGTAGACATTTCTTTGCATCGAGCCATCAATAAGTCCGATTAAACAGAGGCGGTAGAGAATTTTCTTCTTCTGTCTCTGAGGTGAATCTAATTGCCAGCTGTGCCGCTCAGAACACGTTGATGTTGTTTTCCAAGTCGACTTCCTTATCAGTAACGTGAAAGATTTCCTCCAAATAGCGATAACAATTATCAAATACACTTATAGTTTTGTGTAGTATTTGCGTTTCTAGTTTTGACTTGAAGATGCCAACAAGAAGTGGAGCAAATGGTGATCCCAAAGCCACCACATTTCTCTGAAGAAATGAAGTGTCGTTAAATAGGAATTTCACGCCGAACATAGATCAATACATTAGTTTTGGTAGGCTGTCATTCAGAACATCTATGGGTACTTTCGTTCTTTAATAAATCTACAAATAAACTTGATTGTTTCAGGCAAAACTGCATTAGTATATCGAGTGGTAACGTCCAAACAGAATACATTCTTCCTTTAATGTTAGCATTTTTATGGCTTTAGTAAAGTGAAACATATCGAGAACCCTATGCTTCGCAAATCTTTGTATTACGAGAAGTAAGAGACCAAATTTCCACCGACGTGTCAATTGATAAGCTGGATTTATCACTGAGACAATGGAGCAGAGCAACAGCCTAGGTTTGTGGACCCTAGGTATTCTATACAGTGGAAGTATCGTCGACCCTATGGATTGAATATTTTCAAAAAATTGGATGATATGTAATTTTCCTCTTTCAGATGCTTTAGCACGTTTACTTTTTCATTCTCTGTCTTTGCTTTTTTTCCGCTTTTGCGGTGAGTCCTGCGTAAACTGAGACTAATCTTGCAGAAAGTTTAATACCTTGGTCACATAGGAGATCCGGTCCATCACGGCAATGAAGGATCTTTTAACAGGTATGCTCAAGATAAAGTTGGGATTTCGGTTCTTTCAACAGTGTTTGAATTTCACTTCTCAGTAATTTAGCTTTCCTTCCCAGCTCTCATTAGCAGTTGTTTTAATGGAAATATTAATGTATTGGCATTATAATGAATTTGCCAAAACAGGCATATCCGTCTGCAGTAACTGTCCTGTTTACAATTGCAATGTTCAACAATGAACTACTTGGTTCTGGCTGAGACCGAGATATAAGCATTATGAATTGATCTCTAAAGAGTCTTCACTGAATGTTGTTCCACGTTATCTTGCATTTTATCGCCCTTTGACGAGATGGTCAGAATAAGGTCCATCTTGAGAGCTGATGGTGGTCCTAATTTGCATGTTTTCTCACCCAACTTCCGATGAGTAAAGGATTCAGCACTGCAGTTTTTTTCAAAACATCCAATATATATGCTCTAACTTGTATTCAATTACTGGCCATTGAGGTACGTTTGGCTAGTGTACTCTCGGAAATTCTTAACGCCTGGGTGGTCGAGGGACATAAAGTACACTCTTGTCTCAGAGAGTCTTAGAGTTGCAGTTCCAAGAACTAAGTTGTTTCGAAACCCCTTCAACTTTTTCTAACCTGGTCCGATCTTGTCATCTCCGTTCTCTTTGCATGTAAATATACTTCCATCAACTAAAAGTTCTTATTTTCTTTTCACAATCGTCTCCCTTCGGTAGGGCACATCCCACTCCATTGTACGATTTTCACAACAGGGAATTTCGAATAGTCTTGGATTCCCGAACTCGTTACCCCGTTATTAAGTTAGAATCCCGTTCGTTGGTGATCTGGTCGGGTGAAAAGTGTGGATCCATATGTGAATTTTGCTATGCTGCTTGTATTGTTTTTTTTTGTTCATATCTCCAATTTTACTTGAAATAACATGTTATGGAATCCATCTATTTATTATGATGAGTTATTTGGGTCGGACAGATTGCAAGCAAATATGTGGAACAAGTTTACACCGGGCATGTTTTGAAGTCGAATGCCAAGGTTGTACAGAAGCAGAGGTTGAATAAATAAATGATGTGGATAGCCAGATTTCGCTTACCCCTATATCAAGAACGTGCAAAATTTAGCAAGGAGCACGACTGCAAACTCGAAATTTGGAGATATGCATCAGTCGATCAGATCAGGGGGTGGGATTCCGACTAACGTCTACTTGTGATTCTGACCAAAATTGAAGAATTCATTCCATATTTAGTGCTTGTTTGGGATAAACGTTGGGCGGGGATATCCATAAGCCTTTTATCATGTTCACAAATTGCATGCAGTTGTAGCTTATTCTAGTTTTGTTCGCGATGGTAGATGACTGGGTGTTATTCGCGAAGCCCCAGATTAATTGATCACAGCAGCCGAATTTGCAATTTGAAGTTTACAAGCAATTCACCTACTGTTAACATGGGCTGAATTCTGAGGAAATTCCCGGAAACCGTTCTGATATCTTCACAAAGTACAGGCAACTGTTATTTTATTCCAATTTTCTTATGGCAACAAGTGACCTGCTGTGTACTGCAAGGCGTGGAGTAACCCAGCAAAAGCTATCGAAAATTCGGAACCGAAAGTCAATTCAAGTCATGTTTTAGTTCCGGTAAACAGAGTTATTCGCAGAACACCACTCCCGTTCTTTTTGTAGTACACTCAACCAACAATTGCATAGTACAATTCGCTGGAATATTGTAGTGAGTTTATATGCAAGTTACGACATATTGTCCGATGCGGCCTCACGCTAGCCTACATACACAAACAACAAATGAGAACTGTGACATCAAACAGTCGGGAAATCCAAACATTTCGTAAAGGCAATTGGACAGAACGTATTCCACTAATCAGAATATGTCCGATATTATATATAAATCCTTGAGCTGTAAATAAAACTTGAACGTGTTTCCGTTCTGTTGTGGTCTTCTTGTTGACTTCATTCGCGAAGCTTGGGTCGAGGCTAATTCGTTACTTGCTGGTGCCTCGTATTTCCTCATTATCGTGACTGACCGAATTCTCTATAGTAATTGCAGGTCCAAATACGACAAATATGCTATCCAAAAGACAAACTCAAATGCACATGTTATATCTGCGGTTGCTACTCAGCTCTTGACATTGTTTGAAATTTACACAGCTATTCAAAGAACGCATTCACCCTTGATTAAGAAATGTACGTTAGTGTCGCACTTTATGCCTGGTTGGCATCAGATTACAAGCGATTATTAATGCTTAATTGCACGAAATTAATCACGGATGTGATGCACGTGTGACACAACCTTCATAAGCATACACCAGAAGAAAGCTGTTGTCTTCATGTAAACATTTTGCACGAATTCTTACGAAAATATATCAATCAGAATATGGCATCAGGTCTTTGGGTTAATGGCACCGAAAGTTGATTTGTCGCTAACTGGACCGCTACAAACCAGATATCGGGTTCGATCGATTCCGTAGTTTTTTCACTTCTACTTAAGCACTGATTCATAATTGCAGGCGAAGATGTTGCCTAATGATGTCTCGATAATTTTCCCACGTGAATGTTTTTGGTGAACCATAGAATTCTGAAAAAAGCTTCCATATGAAACCTTTGGAGCGTACGTGATAAATCCTTTCATATAAAGCAGAATGGCGTGAAATCTATTTATTGTGAATGATATATTGTTAATAACAGTGTTGTTCGTAGATGTAATTTGCCAACGTTTCGTCTACCGTAGGTAGTCTTTCTCAAAGCAACTTTCAATCAAATAACTGTTAAGTTGTCTGTGTGAACTTAATATCCGTTGTCAAATGAGCGTTACCGCAGCAGATTGTAAAACTTGCCTTGAGAAAGACCACCCACGATAGTTAAAACGCTGGCTGCTCGCATTTGCCAACAAGGTTATGCTATCAACATTATATCATTCAAAACAAAAATAAACACACGGCGCTTCAGTTTTTTCATACACTTCTCACGTCGTTCGGCCCTGATATTTACAGAATTCGAGTATTGTTAGTCAGTTGCAATGATTGGTTCGCTACCGCAAAAATGGACTGTTAGGTCGATTCTTCTTATGAAGCATATAGACTGATAGCGCTGATCGAATATGCTTTTTACGAATCAAAGTGTTGCCTGCGACTCAAGCGATTCTGGGACATTTAAAAGTCTGTTCGAAACAAATCAAGTCGACCAACTGTTTACTTTGATGCGTAGGTCGCAAAAACGGAGGACGATAAAATGTATTATTTGCGATTGGCGACAACCTGGTAGCCCTAACAACAATCGATTCACTGCAGTATCCTTTACCATAACGGATAAAAACAATAAAGAAATACAGTGATAAATCTTATTTGCTCACTTGTTTCAACAAAAAATTAATAACAACGGACATGAATGAGTTCGCTTGTTCTGAAAACATGTACCACGGAATCGAATGCGCCATCCGTATTGATCGATTTACTCTTCTCCGTGATTAACCCAACCGACTGTCGAGGAGGAAGGATTTCTTATTCAATCGTCCTCTCTCAATCGGTGATGGACCAACGCGATTGCGGATGGGTCTTCTCACATTCCAGTATGCACCCGGTTCCACATAATCGTAGTCGTAGTCGATCGGTTCCGAGTCCATTTGATATGGGTTGTAGACTGCGGCACTCGTTAGATACGCGTTCAATAGGACCAGCATGAGTAGGCTGATCATTCGGAATGATGGACTCATTGTTGCAGCCATGTCCAGTCAGTAATGGTGTGTTTGATTACCAGGACGAGATTGGAGTCTGCTGTCCGACGAACCTGATTTCTTCGTTTATATATCATGTTGTTCTCTGTTTAAACGATGATGACTGGTGGAAAATGTTCGACGTTTTCATTGGGCAACGTATCTCGCAGACTAGTCACGAGTATTCCAAACTGGAACTCAGTGCTCTCTGGCAAGTAATTTTCTACAATAAATTAGTTAGTTAATTAAAAAAAGATTTTGGCGTAAAATATTTGTTAGTTGGTATCTCCTGGAAAGTGATTGCTGTTATTATTGTAGTTCCAATTTCCGTGGGAATTTCTGTTACTTTCATACTCAAATAATCGAATAAATTACTGGTCTATTGCGGATTATTTTCGGTGTTTTTCTTTAAAATTTCCGTTATATTGTTTTGTGCTTACCACGGAACTTTAGGTCAGTTGCCTTTGCAGTGTTAAATACAATTGCTTTTCTTCTGTTGACTAATGAATGTAATTTGAAAATACATTTAATCATTCTGAGGCTCTCAATAACTGTTTGCTGGTGTTAAACTCACAATGATGAGACCGTTGTGTGCTAGTGATTCCAAGGTTTCTAAATCCACGAAGTTTTACCAGACCATTAAAAATCATTTCCAGATACTCGTGATTGTTCAGTGAAACCAGAACATGTTATTTTCAGAGGGCTGAGGGACGAAGTTTGAAGTGGAACATAGTACTGATATCCACGGTTCACGGTTAATTGAACAGGAATCCAGTCAATTATGAAACGTTGAAATGGCATTAAGCAGTGTATAGCTTGATTCCGTTGTTCACGTTATAACCCAACCTTTTGTGCGAAACTTCTACTTGAATCCTTCAACAAGAATCCATTCGTATCTCCTCTAATTCATTGCTCCCAAGACACGTTCATCTGGGTTCTCAAAGCAACGCATTTTCTTCTATCATTCCCACTGGCTTTGTGTCAACGTTTGCCGAAGAACAACTGGGCTAAGAAGCGCAGGTGCACTGGCTAGCAGACCAGACGTCCAGCTGCACCACACGAACATCACAACCGTTCACGCTTTGATTAACAACGCCGTTGTTTAATGCTGCCGAACAAATGTTTCGTTTGCCACCGTGCTAGATTCTCAAATCAGTACCAAGACGTGTGTGCTTTTTGTATTCACGGATTTGAACGGATTCCATTATTTAAGACAAGCTCATGTCTGTCGAACGTTCTGCATGGTTTCGTCAGGGCGGACTGTGTTGGATGCAGACAGGTGGCATTGTTACGAATTCTATGGGAAAATTGATTGCGAAACTATTTTGTTCTAACCAACATGGTTATCCTTGCCGTGGCATGATGATGAAACGTCTAACTAGCAACATTTTGTTCTCCGACTGACTTCAGACTTTTCCATGGAACATTCGCACCTAATCGGCCTGGCTTGTCTCTTTTACCACGGCCGTCATTTACCCCTGCTAGCTATTCTAAGTGAAGTCAGTATTGTTTCAACCAAGTGAAATGCGGTCCCTTTCAAGAATAATCGCCAATTATGTCGAACATTTATCACTCACAACTATATACTCGGGTTGCCTTGAGTGAAAAGTTTTTCATTTTTTTAACCCTGAGATTTATTCCCTTTCTATACACGCCGCATTTCGTCACTTTTCTGCTTCACACATTCTCTACTCTTCGGATCAGATTAACATTTCTTTAGGATACATCTCAATTCGTCAGAATTACACACAAACAACTGCACTTGAATTCAGACGTGCTGTTCCACGGAGGTCTCATTGAGCAATAACGGCAAAGTAACCTGTTCAACGATCTTCACACTTGTGCACTCATTCGTCAGTTTCTTACTAGAATCTCGTCGGAAATATTTGGATCAAGAATGGACAGTCGGTCCATTTAAAAGTTGCGTGATGATTCCCCAGGAGTTTTCCTACGGTCTGACAGAAATGTTATACCAGGTCTAAAAGTATGAGCTTTTGATGTCAATAGTTTGTTGTATATCAACTTGATTCCAGTTTCAAACACTCTTGATTTCTTTTACTTTTATCCTTTAATTTCTTTATTAATTAAACAACAATGTAAATCAAGTTTCAGGAAGGGGGCGCTACCAGCAGAGGGCTGCCAATTGAGGAATTTCACCGGTGGTGGGAGGATTCGAACCCGCAACCTTCACTTCCAAAAGCCACGACCTTATCCGTTTGGATAGACCCGTCTGTGAAGTATTCACGATGTGGCAATGCATGTTCACTTAGGATCCCGTTCAAATTGACTTTTTCAATAAGTTTTAATTTTTTTCTTTTATGGAAGTTTAAGCGCAAATGTGTCATCATTTTGACGTGACTAATGATACGCGTACTAATGGTCAACAAATTGTTCAAATTCGTTGTGAAATTTTACTTATGTATGAAAGCAAATGACTTCTTCAGGCCACCTGGTCACGGATTGCACTCGGGCCTTCTCCCTTTCATCATGCCTTTCCTGAAAGAATAATTTCTTTCATATATATGTTGATATGTGTGCGTTGTGTTTAACATCGGAAAAGAACGATGAACGGCAGCGCTTGCCAAGGAGAAAGCACTATAATCACTGGTACAATACTGAGTTAAATTGTCCAATAACATGGATCAGCTCAAGTTTGGAAGGCATATCGGCCATAGTTGAAGGAAACCGCCAGTGATTTTTCCATTCTTCAGAAATACCTACTTCCCACCGGATGGGATACTTGAATTATGGTAACATTTTAACTGGAAGTGGATTACTATCGCGAACGTTTGAAGCACGGTTTCGCATGATCGAGTACCAAAGTGAGCATTCCCTAAACGGTAAAATCGGTAATTGAAAACGCGAGTGAACTACTCACCTATGCAGACAATTTCACCCACGAGTAGACTTAGGGTTTAGGCGTGGACAAGCTACAGTTTACTCAAAGTATGCCTGAAATCCGGCAATATGTGGCAAGTGATTTTTCGCGTGTGTACGCTGAATGACAGACTACCGTTTGAAATTCGACTAAATATCGATCAGATTATGGAAGATATAATCACTATTGAAGGGATTATAAAGTCTCTGTTTGCGTTTTCTCTATGAGCCGAGGGTATTCGACCCCAATTGCTGGTCCGATGGTGCTGAAAGACTTAGATAATTATACATTTCACTGTTTCTTCCTAGTTAAAGTGTTCTGTTTCTATTTAAACATGGGATAAGTATGCATGAATAAATAATTCTGCTTACCGATATAAAGGTTTACATTAATCTAATATAGCCTGACGGCAACCACACACACTGAAAACCAGCGGCGTTGGATACACCGCTTTCGGTTTTGTGCGCGATGTCTGGTGCGCATGTGACAGTTCAGCAGTGAGCCATCTTTGCTTATCGGTCGGTGTGATCGCCACACCATGAAGCAACGCACTGACGGCACGAACAACCGATCCATGGACGCGCATTGGTGCGGTGTGTATATATCCCGTTTTATATCGGACCTATGAGAGCGAGATTTCAGTGGGCCAATCGGGTGGTACTTGCACTTGGCCTGATTTACGGCCGAGTTAATGTCCCAATCTGCAATGGTCATGACATATGTCCGAAATAATGGGACGAACGGTGCAGAAGCAAGGTTAACGTTTTAGCCCGCTCTATGGCCGGCCGATGATCCGATCCCACCCACCTGAGTCGAAACGGGCTTTGGGGCAGTCCCCATTTTTGCCGGCCATTGTCGCACAACTCAAGGATTCTTGCATTTCTGGCTCCGTCTTATGGTTTTACCTACTGAAACGCCTGTTCCTACTTTTATGATATCTGCCATAGTATGCAACCAAGTTCTGCAGGCTGCAGGTTCGAAATCAGTCAACGTGAACGCCGGTCAGTGAGTGATTGGGAGGTTTATTTGCTACGAAATTTTTCAGTGCGTATTTCATTGAGTGCCTCGAAATCTTTGATGCACTTAGAAAATCGCTAGCCCAACGCCTGCAGATTTTTCTCCCACAGCAAAAATGTGTGCGGCAAACCAAGACACATCCTGTCTAATTTGATAGTCACATGAAAACTGTTCCACTATTGGTCCCGTTCCCTTTTTGGTGAAACCAACATAGAAAGCCATCGCTTTTAAATATCCTCCGGGATTGGCATTTTCCGTGTGGCTACACTAGGCCGAATAGCCACATGCACCGCCTTAGTTACAGAACGGTTTGGACAAAATTCTCTGTTAAATCAAACTTCCGTTCGTTTAAGTAGAATGAGCCTCATGGGACAATGCTCAATTACGTATTCATTTATTCAGTGTTGCATCGAACACCGTCGAGTGGCGCAGATGCTTCAAAGGACAGCAGTCTCAAGTTCGTGACACGAGAATCACTCCCTCATGAGAGAACACTTTTAGGAGGTGGTCTGTCTTGTTCGTATCTCGCTATGGATGAACAATACATTTCGCAGATAAATAAACGGATTCACATATTTTATATACATATACGAACCTCGTTACCCATAACAAACGGCCCAATTCACCCATGAGAATGTCCGCACTATAGTTTGTAGCCTGATGCAACCAAGTGCACTTTTATTTCCACTAGTGTGTTTCGCACATGAATAGATGAACGAACCTTCCCCGGAGGATCACGACCGGTTTCGCGGTTATCGGTGCTCTTCAGTTATACATACCCGGTACCCTCTCGCAACAATGACCACGAAACCGGTCGTGTGCCTCCGGGGAAATTTCGTTCATTCATCCATATGCAAAACATACCACTGAGAAGAAAAAACCAGCGCTTTCGGGCCTTGTGTCTCTTTTCTAAAGGTTAGCCTTGCCTGACCGACGAAAATCCTTCGACGAATCACCATGTTTTTTAAATGAACTTATTATCCATTGGCGCTCCTACAGATTCAAATGAGATTCCATATGCACTGTCCTTCAAACTTGTGTTGAACAGTTTCCGGTGATTTCTTTCGATGATTGCTCCCATGAACCGGGAACATCCCCAGTACCAGAAAACGATAACTAATATTTTGACATTGTTTTCTTCAGACGGTACTGTTATCCGAAATCGCTCGACAACTGCTGCTTTTTTAAATATTAGTAGATAATCAAAACGGATTTGGATAGAAGTGCACTTGCCGTTCAAGATTAGTACGCAACATGATCAAATCAAAGTAAACTTACAGGAAATTTATCAGCATGCTCCGATTCAATAAAAACAATATTAATTCAAGTGTTTTCTTAAACAGTGAAACATTCCATTCAATCCGTCCAGTGTGGGCATACCTAATGAGGCTTCCCAGATCACATCAATCGTCACCAAATTCCGGAGGCGCATCGAAAACGCAGCTGCCGATAATCCGAATCAGTTACTGTAAAACAGGTTTTATATGCAGTTTGTATATATGGCAAAATCACTTTTTCGTTTGGTTCAATTTAGATATTCTGCCAGAACAAAGATTGAATGAACTACGTTGGCTGAGGGTACCAGTGGCTTTCACGCTTTCACTAAATCACCGGTTTGTGGAAACCACCACTAATACAGGGAAGGACTGATTATCTTACTACTTAGGCACTTTCAGCAAAGCCACATTTGGCGAAAAATGTCAAACTGATTGATAAGTTCAGAGAACATGCCATCTAAACCTTTCAAGTGCAGCCAACCAATTCAAGAACCGCCGGAAGAGCAATAAACTGCATGATGTGAATACGAAAATGTGCAACTACCCGTTATCTTGTAAACGCGTTGAAATCTTATCAGGTTGCAAAGCACATGGTCATTAAAAACTGTTAAGCCTACGAAATCGTTGACGAAAGGCTGACTGTTTGCCTTGTCAATTGTCATCCTTCATGTAACCCGTCTTAGAATAATCCAGAGTATTCATTAAATACTTCGGTAGAAAAGTCATGTTTGGGTAGATAGCCTGATTAGTCGGCTGAAAAACGATTCGCTGAACACCGAACTATTTCACAAATTGAAATATGAATGAGACAGCTGAGTGTGTAGGTTTGTCATGTGATCAGGATTCACCCGAATGATTTGTCAGGCCGTCTTTCCCAAGGGGGCGCACGATTACGGACAGCAACTCAGCTTTGAATAACCTACCGTAATGGACGAACAGTGGACGAACAATGGACGAACAAATGACGAAATGAATATTGGTAATTATCACACCGTATCCAGGACTAACAGCCTTGGAGAGTTTGATGGATGCGATTTTGTCCAGTATACTCATGTGATGCATTTACGTGCAAGCCACGTGATTCAGTCCTGCCCATGTTCACACTAACCAGTGTAGACAAGTAGCCAATGAGAATTACAGAGACAACCGGTCGTGAAATCCAAACATTCCGCGAAGGTGATTGAAAGGAATGTATTCCATCAATTCATGAGCTGTAAAGACAACTGGGACTTGTCTCCATTCTGCTATGGTCTGCTTGTTGACTTCATTTGTGTAGCCTAGGTTGAAGCTAATTCAGTACTTACTGGCAACTCGAATCCGCTCACTAGCGTGACTGACCGAATTCCGTACACTAATTCCAAGTCCATCATTTACATTTCATCAAGTGCGATGAAACTGCAGGCAACCATAAACATCGGTAGCTATTACTAAATAGAGGTTTTCAATGGAGTTTTGATACCCTTTAAGGAGCTCAGATTGCCCGAGAGAGCTCTTAAATACACGAATGGTTTCCGCAGGTTTGTTTGCTCCACTCTGGAAAATGAAACCAAAAACTGGTTATGGCTTGTGATTATGCGGATCAGTCTGACTGATGCTGCTTTGATTTCTCGACCTGTTTATCGCGAACCTAACTTGGCTCGAATGAACTTACATCTTGAAAGGTTAGTTCCCATGCGAACAATAAACGTCTTCTTCCTCAAATATTTTTGGATCAACCGAGAAAGTTTCGTACGGTCCAAAGCCTGCGGAAGAAATTACTTAGAAAAAAGAGCTTCAAAGTTCAGTTCAAACGCAATATGTCCGAGGGTGGTGGATTCATCAGTAGAAAAACTTGAATTGGATGCATAACATTGCCACGGAAAAGATAGCGTAATTTGGACTTTAAGTGGCCGATTGGTTTGGCCTATGATTATCATGCAACGGGTCATCGCTGCTCCGTGGGAGGAACGTAATATCGTGTCTCTTAAATTCCTGAATCGCAACGGATTGACGAACCACTTACATCACAAAAACATACCAAAAATGACCTAATCTAGTGGATGAACATATCCCGAATAAGATCTAACATGGGGACAGAGAAGGGGGATTGTGTCTCAGATGGACAACGAGACAGTGTCGACGATTGTGAGACACAAGTGAACAATAAGCCACAATGCCAATCGAGATAGTCTGTTTCGAATCCCCCGCCGAAACTTGCCACCCCGATTAGAAAATTTTGCGGAAACGATAATGATCAACATTAGAAAAACAACAGATCGATGTTTGCTCATTTCTATGAATAACAACGCGATGATTATTAGCCTACTACTTCCATAGGGACGCGGCAATAGTAGTGTCAAATTCGTGGTAGAATAAGTGTCCGTTACGGCATCGTCTTGAGAAATTAATGTCATCAGATCCTTATTCCATTTCAATGTACACTTCGGTTGCATTACAAACTCTTCAAGGTGATTTAACAGCCGCCTATACGTGAAATATAAATAACCAGCCCAAATTATTCCATTTTATTGCGCGTAAATTGAAATACGTTATGAGGTAAGTCCCACGATCAAAAGGCATTTTGTGGTCAGGGGAAATTAGGCAGAACGTTCATACTAAGAACCAGTTTTGTGATCATGCTAATGAAAAGCGAAAGTTTGTATGCGAATGGGAACATAAAATGTGAGTGGGTACTCTACTGTTCAGGAGTTCAGCGAAAATAGAACATTGAAAGGAAGAAGTGAAACATCTAGCTACGGAAACTTGACAAAAATGAGTAGCTCCCTGTGTTTGGGTTTCGGCGTGTGTGTGTGTGTGTGTATGAGAGGCTCCGAAGAACAAAACCTAAAGTAATATCGGTGGAAGGGGGATAGCGAATCAGCTGTCCAACACTGGGTTAGCGGCTTGAACTTAGATGTTAGTGAGAAATCGTTTAACAGTCTGCTGGTTTTTCGTTGAACCCGGTCAAGAAGGAGAAGCAAAGCCGGCAAACCCATACCACAGACGTGACTGTATCACTAAAATGCCGGGCGAATTTTAGCTGTGTACGATAAAAGATGCGCTGGCATGAAGAAGCACCTGGAACTGAACAGAAAACGAACTTTACGTGCACCACAAGAATCAAGCTCAGACGTGAATGATGACCAGGATAATGAAAAAATAGTGGATGAGCCAAGAAGGGAAACACACATTTCGGCTGCATCGACAAGCTATTCTTAAGCGTGATCAGAGGTATCTTGATTTGTGCGCTGGGAACAAGGCCATGATAAATTTCATCTTACCAATTGTTTCACCAAAATTATAACGTACAACTGTGCACAGTTGATGATTCTACTGAGCCACCATATTGCGTCAGCCCGACTGGATCACGAATACTCGCCTACTCACGGTCAAAGTGTGACTTCCACACATGGCGAACTCAATCGACTGTCGAAGAGGAATGATTTCTTATTCAATTCTCAATTCGTAATAGACAAGCAATTCCAGTAGCATCGGGTTTCGCGGTGCACCAAAAATGATGCGCATTGTGATGAATTAGTGTATGCAATTATTCAAAAGTCAATAACACAGGTAGTGTAGTTGGCCTTAACAGTTCATATTATTACGGGCATAGTCAGAAGCGTCACCGATTCTGCTTACCGTGATCTGTACACAGGGGTTCAATAGACCATTGTAAGTAAGTAAGTATTTTTCACACAGCATATAGTCCAGTGCTGTCCACTTGGGTAGAACAGGCTTGCGAATTTCTCCCAATCCGTAGAATCTTCCTGGTTCGTTGGTTTTTGGTCCCCAATGCGAACAGCAAGGAATTCTCAAGTGCTTTTTCTGTACCAGACCGGTATCTCCAGGTTCAGTGTATTGCTTTGCCAAGCCTTAGGCTTTCTTTTTTCCAGATTTATTTCACGGTTCCTTTTTGTAGTCCGATCGGTTTAAGACAACCGTCATGTTGCCCTTGCCGGCTTTTGTGATGCCTATCAACTGATCTTGTTTTAGGGTGATCGATGACTTTATTGCTTCATTTGGTGTGATGGACACAGTTGGGTTGTTGCAAATTCTGAGACTGTCTTGTTCAGAATCTTTCTGCTGACAACCCCGTTTTACTGTACACAAGCTGAAGTGTACCTTAGACCTAGTGGAGACAGACTACCACAAATCCATAGACGTGGCTATTATGGTCAGATGAACGAGATAGAACGATTCTTTCTCTTGGGTCAGGGTGCCACATTGGTCCATTCATCCGAGACCCATGAAACTGCACACTGTGCTGATAAATAAAATGAGCCCCGCTGATGTTTTCTGCATCTCCAGTACAGTTTACTGGCTCACACAAAAGCCTAATTCCTTCCCCATAGGTGCCTGTTATTGCAGATAGCCAGACGATGGTTTGCAAAGAATCAACAGATCCTTTTTTCTACACTGTCAAAGAAAAAATTGCATGACGTTCTGGGAATCGTATGAATTTTTGCGTATTTCTGTCGCTTTCAGTGTGGATGAAGCAACAAAACTGTCATACAGAAAAAGATGTTCTCATCGGACAGCGTGGGATAAAAATTTGATCTAAAAAATGGTTAGCACTATTATATTGTAATTCAAAAGATAACCACGAGCTTGCATGGAGAAGAGATCTTTGAAAAAGAGGTAAGTTTTTCGGAGCACAAATACTTGGTTTTACTTCTAGTTCGTTAGACTACTTGATGGATTGGAAAATGCGCCAAATTGAAGATGCCACCAAGATTTCAGCATGGTCGCGTATAAATATGATTTAGCTCTCAGCTCACCACCGCTAACCGAATACACAAATTGGTCTATTCCTAAGCTTTTGCATTCCTAAAAATGCATTGATCAGCTAGTTCTAGCCCTGCAATTTTTGGATTTCCAATTACTATACGGAATTCGGTCGGTCACAGCAATGAACGGATACATTACCAGTAAGTGCCGAGTTGGATTCGAACCAAACTTAGCCGAAGAAGTCAAAAGGCAAACCACAGAAGAACGGAGAAAAGTTGGAGTTGTATTAGCAGCATGTGGGTATACACAAGGTTGGAGATATTCCGACTGGTGGAACACGTTCTGCCAGTTGCATCCGCAGAATGTTTGGATCTCACGACCGGTTGCTTTACGCTTCTTATTGGCTGCTTGTCTACGAAGGTCAGTATGAGTCTGTACCGAACTGTGTCACGTGGCTTCCATGTAAACTCACTACAGTTAGTTGATAAACTTTGGATAATTTTCGCGTTCAAATGCTGACGGCGAGAAACAGATTTCCCGCAAAGGATCATCATAATGCGCTTATTCAAATGAGTGAGCATCACCGAATTTAGACGAGGATTACTTGGTGTATCGTTAGTTACTTGCAGTGGTCAGTTCACTACCGTCACGGTTGAATCAACTCTTCAGACCTGTGCTTCCCAGGAAAACCAATCACTTTGAGTATAATCCTAATATGTTAATATGCTGAATAAGTGGCCCAATAAGATTTTAAAGACTTATTGAATCACTCAACTCAGTTCAAGTAGACGCTTGAGAATGCAACTGAATTTGATTCACAAAATCAACTTTGAAATTTAAATGGCATCAGTGTAATATCCCAAAGCATAAGCGATAGAAACAACAAGAAAATCAAAATAATAACTTTTTTTCTAAGAAGCTTTCCATCAAAAATAAATAACGGTGAACATCGAATGAGTTTGTTTGCTATACAAACGTGTATCATGTGATCGATTTACTCCTCTGGGTGACTAACCCAATCGACTATCGAGGAGGAAGGATTTCTTATTCACTCGTCCACTGGCAATCGGGGATGGACCAATTCGACTGTGGATGGGTCTTCTCACATTCCAGTATGCACCCGGTTCCACGTGATCGTAGTCGTAGACGATCGGTTCCGAGTCCATTTGGTATGGGGTGTAGGTTTCGGCACGCATTGGATACGCGTTCAATAGGACCAGCATGAGTAGGCTGATCAGACGGTAAGGTGAAGTGTTCGTTGCAGACATGGCCAGCCGGCAATGGTTCGTTTGTTTATCTAGACGAGATTGGAGTCCACTGTCCGACTATTCTGACTCCTTTGTTTATATATTATGTTGTTCTCTGTTTGAACGAAGGCGATTTGTGGAAACTGATCTGCATTCCAGTTGGCCAGATCTCACAGCATAGTTTCGAGTATTTCAAATTGAAAATTGATGCGCTCAGACAATAGCATTCCTGATGTAACCAAAGAAGACAAATCTGAAACTGATGGTAGTTAATATCGATCAGCTCATATTTCCTCGAAAACCATTGCCCCCTATCCCTGACATTTGTTTTCTCGATATCAATTTGCCGTATTTCGCCAGTGCGAATTAGTATTCGACAGTTTAGGGTAATTTTGGTTAAAGCTGGGTTTGAAATATCAGGCGTTGATAAATTAGCTAATTCACCGATTAATGCTGAAAACACGAATGCAATTCATTTCTTCTAAGTAGTGTATGCTTTGAAATTGCATTCTAAGTTTCTAAAATGTCGGCTAACCAAATTTACAATGATGAACCTTTCGTCCATTAGTGATTTCATTTTTTAAAATAGAATATTGTAGCTTTCCTCCGGTGCAGAAAAACATTTCCATTCACGGATTTTCTGTTGCTCAGTATATAATCAATGTTCAAATTAGAGCATAACATCAACGTGAATTAATTTAATATGCTCAGTGCACGAGCTACCGAGTGGAAGTTATGTCAAAATGAGACTAACTGGTGACATCAAGTATTCCACCTTGGTGACCGGAGTTAGGAGTTGGAGTTCCGCACTATAGCCCTCTGCACGGGCTCCTCGGAAATCGATTAGATTCCCCGATTCATAATTAACTCCGAAAATAGTAGTCAACAGTATTCCTGGCCAACCAACCTCTCGAGCGTTGATGGCTGGCAGACAGGCCATCATCTTCTTGCTGACATCTGCCAAATGTATTCGGCTCCCATATCGTTCATTTCAATAACAATTTTGATTTTCATCCTCATCCGTTTGCTATCCAACACCGTCTGCGGAGTGCCACTAGCACCTGCGATGTCTCTGAATAGTATTCCATTGAACGATAATACTCGTGCAAGGATGAACCTCTGGAATTATAACAGGATGTTTCACGTTCTCAAGCCATCTACCAACACAAGAAACCACTGAATAAAGCTGGGTTTATTTCGGAAGTCGCAGGAAGCACTGATTCATTTTCAGCGCTCGGTTTGCAGTTCGTTTTTGAAGCAATTTCAACAATGTTCCGCAAATCTAAAATTGCATATTGCGATTACCATTTCCTCTGCTTTTGGTATATATCAGACATTTTTTCTACGGCTACCGCCTGGCCTGGATGTCTTAATTTTCTTGCCAAAATGTAAATTTTGAAGCGTTTAAACTAATCCACTGATCTCTCCAAATAAACTCACTGTGAAATTCTCTGGAGAAACGATTCCACAGACCTATCCTCCATTGTCATGTTAGTCTTACCAGATGGCTGTTCCAGTTCAACGCCTGGAGGGGCCCCATCTCCTGCGGAGGCTTTGCCTACGTTGCGTCGAACAGACATTTGAAATCCTTGCATGAAGTGGCGCCGGCCGACACGGGGTCTGCAGAACGTATTCCAGAAACCACCTGGCGCCACTGACAAGGTTCCGACCGATTGTAAATTTCCGACTAAACGATTGGCTACATAAT
This sequence comes from Fasciolopsis buskii, assembly GCA_008360955.1. Taxonomy (NCBI): domain Eukaryota; kingdom Metazoa; phylum Platyhelminthes; class Trematoda; order Plagiorchiida; family Fasciolidae; genus Fasciolopsis; species Fasciolopsis buskii. The sequence goes on from LUCM01010695.1 coordinate 194,852, forward strand.
AACTCGACCTCGTTTTCGTGCTTTTCGTACGGTAGAGGGCAATGGGAAAATCGGCCTTAAAGTAAGTTTTATCATATTCAAATTTGGGTTCTTTCTCAATTGTATGGTAGAATAATATTGCCGGTCTTCCCCCAGCCAACCGCAACTGTCAGATGGTCACTGTATTCAAAGGAGCTACCCTTGAGTTGAACAGACGCAGAGAAGAATATGGGGGCGACGAACTGTGAAGAACTCAAGCCTATGCAACCCCTTCACAACCGACTTCTGAGGCGCCACAGGACATGTTCAACTGGGTACTGCGGTCAGTTGTGTCTGTTTTACACAACAAAGGACTTTAGGGTTCCAAGACTTTCCATAAGTCCTAACAATTCGCTGTGACATGGTACTTGCGATTCCTCAACTGGCTTATCTCAAACTACCTTCTGGCAGCATAACGGTTGTAAGATCCTTTATCCCCACGAAATAACGCATGAAATCGATCAAAGTGAATCAAATAATGACGAGATTGTTGGCATTAGGCCACATCGCCTTCGTGGACGGGCTCAACGCATCGCGCCACATGCGTTTGCAGCCCAACTTGACCGAGATACTCCATCGGCGAGCCCGGGAATGGTTGTGACGGCCACAGCTCACCCACGTCACTTGGCTGACCAAGTGGTAGATGTATTTGAGGCCCAACCACATCTTGAACCACTTAGGGTTTTTCTGGTTCAAATGGGGTGTGGCTGAGCTTGCACACGATGCCACAGCCCCGAGCGAACTGGGGCTTGTTGAACCCGTGGGCTGGGCTACAAGCAAGCAGAGCTCTCATAGAGAGGTCCTGCTAAAAATCGATAAGCCGACGAACTAGGTGAGTCAGCCAGTGATGATAACAAAACCGACCTGGGAAATGGACATTCATTGTTGAACATAGATCACTGGTGCACAGACCTAGACGAGCCCTGGGTGGCTTAGTGAAGTTTGGCCCACTGTGAGGCCGTTAGCGCTGGAAGCGACTACAGATTGACTTAGAAGTATCCAGCTGGTAGTAAGCGATTGGCCCGGAGTGCGTTGCAGAAAGCAGCAATTTGTGTGGCCAATGACAGCCTGACTTTTGGAGGGTAATATTTTGGAGCAAAATGAAAGGTTTAGTTCAGTTCTGAAACGACTTAGCCGACATGGAATTAAATCAAGACGATGCGAGTTGACACTGTAAAGCACTAGTGAAATCCAGTGTCTTTCTTTCGAAAGACCTGACATCGTCCATATGCTTGCACCAAACGATAAAGAAATGCGTCTTCCGTTTCGGCGGATGATCAACGTAGTCAACAGATTCTTACCGGACGAGACGAGACCCATTCGTCTAGTTACAAATAATGTGCGAACTTTGATAAGAATCAAAGTGTAACAGTCATCGTTCAGTCACACAAAACGCCTCATTACAACACCCCCTACTTGCATATTATGACCCACTGTTACCCAGACGTCTGAAAGCTTTTACCAGTCACAGTCCTGCGGAATCCTTATCCGTAAAAATTGGTCGTGTGCTTCATTTTCAGAGCAGAAGGCTGCTTATGAGAGGAACTATGCAGACCGCGGCATCGCATATATATATATATATATATATATATATATATATTTGTGCACTAAGCACCGAGTGTGGCTAACCACACAAGGAGAGTGATTAAGAAATACAAATCCAGGAGGTGCGGTCCGCTGATCGCCCGTCTTTAACTTCGTACTGCACAATCAGTGGAAATGGGAATAGGCCCAATGAAATCCCTGTTTAGAAGACTAACAATAATGATCTTCCACGATTGGGCTGAATAACTACAACCAAATATCGCACCTCTTGTGGTGAATAAATTGAAACTGAATAAACATATGGGGATACCAAAGCGACTTCACGGTAGGAGAGGGAAATTACTGTGATCTCTCAGGCCTGCCAGCGCGCTATGGGTTCAACAGCTGAACTGGACGAATGAATCCTGGGCGAAGGGCAGTTGATTTCACATGCGAAAATAAAATCCTATCTGGTGCGGTCCGGAGATCGTCCGGTGGAAAGTAATAGAGCTGCCATAAAATGAGGAACACATAGAAGATGAAGAAGCTAATGAAGCTGTAGGCCAGGCGACTGAATTTGACGTGTAAGCGGCTAAGCTAGACTGAGAAACACGCCCACCGACAGAATGAAGGGCCCATTACCTCGGACCCATAGTGGACAAACATCCAACGGCATCAACGGGGTAATGTTGCTTAAATAGAAAGGAAGTGCTAATACGATTTTGTCTTAATTCAGGATTGTATTGCATGGTGGGCTTTTGCAAGTCAAGGAAATCGCACTTCATTCAACAGCAAAGGAAACAAATGTATTGACATGTAGGGTAAGAGAAATGGTAATATCTGGCGCCAATTCCTCGTCAGCGGATGAACGGTGGACACTGAGCGAAACATTCCCGCTATGGAAGTCAGCAAACAGCTCCCTCATAAATTCTTTCCTCTCAAACGAACTGTATACTAAATATGGAAAAATGGAAGTGCGGTAAGCAAAAATACGGATGATCCTAAGTCAGAACTTTCAACGAGTGAATGCATGTTAATGGCAGTATGACAGATGATTATGTAAAGGATGGGTAGGATATTCAAGAATTTTTGCAGAAACTGCTCCGAGGGCTTTGATGTCCTAATCGCATAATATATGTCGATCTGATAGTCGAAATAAACAGGCGACTCACGACTAATGAGAGACAGACCTCGATAAATTAGGTGCGAATCATTTGTGAATAGGTAGGAAAAATTAATTGGACAGCAATAAAGTAAGCTAGAGAACCCATGACTGGACGAGCGATTTAATGACGGATTGCTTTTCCGCCAAACTGTTTCAGTCTACAGCTTGGACAAGACGGACCACATTTGTCCCTGACACAGTCAACAATATGAAGGGCTTAACATAAATTGATATATACATTGTAACATTTAAGTACACTACGAATATTTATACTTATTAGGATGAGGACAAAATTGGGAAGAAAATTTCTGAATATTTTGTCGATTTCCTCAAAGGGATACAAACAGAACGGATCGGATATTAACCAGCACACCACAACCGTACAGGTGGATCCGAAGACGAACTGGTGAAAAGATAAGGCGAAAGAACAGCTCCTCGAAAAGCAATGGAACTGTTACGTAAAGGAGTGGTATTGTGGTAACCACATTTAATTCGCTGAGTTTCATTGGTAAGCTTGTACCTCAGCCAAGACAGTACAGAAACGGGAATCCAAAAGTCTCAGGTCTACGGAAAAGTAGTGATCGGCAAACTGAGTCGAATGCAGAGCAGTAATCTAGGAGGATGCAGCGGACAAAATGTTAGACTGAGTCGACCGCATCCAGGGTACACCTGTCTAGCTTGTAGGCGAACTGAACTGAGTAATCAGAGCAAGTCGAGGAGAAATTCAAACGATTGAGGAGTACACGATCAGTTGATTTGAGGGTAGAAGAATTAATGGCATTTGGACGAAATTTCCTTGACAAACTGTTACAAGTTGTGCATTGGAGACGGTAACGACCGTTGCGTACAAGCTGCTGGCTTACATACTAGTCTCAAAATAATGACACCCACCTATTCATGTTACAAATCCAGCCTGATTTTTGTCATTTGCTGTTAATTAGAAGCACATTTTCCTGACAATGGCCATGCTCTCGCACTAGCGCGCGCTTTGAATGGCTGCACTACAGTTCTGTCCCCGTTAGTCCGTTGAATTCTTGACGGATATTTGGTTCTATTTTGGTATCCTTTTGGTATCGATCGGAATTACCGTTGTTTAAAAACCTTATTGTTTCTCCGCATGGACGGGTATCAATCAATGCTGCACCTGAGAGATCTCATCCATCTAAAACAGGCAATCGTACTGACTGACAGCAGCTCTTAAATGCACTCTTCCGGCCAAGATGCCCGTTCCGGCATTATTGAGTACCAACATCCACCCTCTGTTCACGAAAATGTCCGATCTATCCTTCGCACTTCAATCACCGATCAATGTTCATACATGTGTCATCTGTATACAAGATTGAACTGAATGCAGACATTGCTGATTCACTCGTGTCGATAGAAAACTTCAAACTCCATCGGCAGGACAGAGTTTCCGACAAGAAAAAGACTGAAGGCGTTGTGGCAACCTATACAAACGCCTTCTGGTCTGGTAAGTCCGAAGTTATTTATACGTACTCGTTAAATGGAATTGACGGTCTCGTAACCCAGTGTCATCCCAGATTTTCTCGCCATACCGGCACAATCAGCAAGAATTTATATATGGTCTCTGTTAGCTAGCAACACAATATCGCATCTTTATTCAACCTTTTTTCAGTATTTATCGTTCCTCTTCTTAAGGATGGTGTGCATATTATTGTACGTGAGAAATTGGCTCACAAAATTCTTTCAAATCTTTCGCATCCTCTGCACAACCGTCTTTCAAAGTGCCGCTCTCATATTTGAAGAAGATCTGCTTTTCGTTCCATATCTTTTAGAATCAATATCTATAAAAAAACTCCAAAGTTCCATGTTTGGCATGCAATTTGACAAACCGTGACCATGTTTTGGCCGAATTCTTGAACAAACTTTCGTAGTGTGCGGAGATCATTCCTCGATGAGTTTTTATTTCCTTTTCACAAAGTAAGTTTTTGACCGAAATGCGACACCACGTTTTGTACACGAAACTCTAAACAACACCATACAATAAAATAAAATTTCAAGTCAAAGTCACAACAGGATTTTCATGGTAGGAACATCGAAATTCAGTGTCGTGAAATAGGGAACTGATTTCAGTGAACTCTCTTCAACCAAGCTCTGCAGTGCTTACGAACTGTTTGTGCCATAACGGCACAATCATAAAGACTTTATATATTGCCTCTGTTAACTAGCAAATAAATATCGCATTTTTATTCAGCTCTTTTCCAGTTATTGTTGTTCCTCTTCATGAAAATAGTGTGCATATTGTTGTACTTGATTTCAATGATGCATCTACCCTACCACTGACTGTGTTTGATTTAACTGACCTCTGCGTTTCTTCCAGTAAAGGCGGCTCCATTTTGGAAAGGATTATCACCAACTACTCTCATTTATTTTCCCTGAAACTGCGTGCCCCAATTTCGAGTAGTGATCATTGTCTGCTTCTGGTAATGTCCAATATACAATCTCCGTCTGCCTTCCATTCCTCTGAGCAAACAAATCAAATTCCAGTTCACGTCTGTCAATTTTCATACAACGACCTTACTGTTCTGCAGAAATCCCTTTCATAAGCATCTGCATGTTTCTCTTTTGAATCCAGTCTCAATGGAAGAATCACGCTTATCGAAAATATGGCCAGCGTAATCTTGATATCTGCTCTCTCTTACAAACACCATTAATCTCAGATGGCCGCCTCTCCTCCCAGAAACTGAAATTTCTAAGGTGACGCCAGGAGCACTACCACGAATCCCGTAATAACTCAAGCGTGCGGTATATTTCTAACTTATAAAAGCTCAAATCAAACGCATCGACAACACATTCACCAGCCAAATCCTGAGTAACAACACAATCGATTCCTATGGCAAGGCATTCGACTGTTGTGTGGGAAGAAAAAGAAACATGCAAAAACTTCTGCGGATGTCGACAGCATCAATCGTGCTCTCATCCATCCATCCACTCATACCCCAGTCATATGAGGACAGAGTGATAATACGAGAGTTGCATATATTTTCCAGGAAAGACGTGCTCGATTTTCTCCGCACCACTGAAATTACCACAGCAGTTGGGCCTAACAGTCTGTCCTCAGCGCTTTTAATGCATGCTGCTGTGGCTCTGACGGATGCATATAACTCGCTAATTAACTCATCACTAGGCTTGTCATCTATGCCTGACTGTTGAACACTCGTCAATGTCATTCCCATCCCAGAAATCTAGCAGCACTACTGCTTTAGCGAAAAGCTTTCGCCCAATCGCCCTGACGTCTTCTGGTCTTAAACTGATGGAGCGTGTTGTGCTGAGATAAGGTGTCTGTGTCCTTCCATGTATCCTGCTGACGATCCGTTTCAGTCTGCCCATAAATCGAACAGGTCCACTTTGGACGCTGTCGCCCTCCTCATTCACCACATTTGTAAGTCCTTAAACGCATCAGTGAAATCTGTGCGTTGCACCTTCCTGGGCTATTCGTCGGTATTCGACTCGGTCCCACGGTCTCTTTTACTCCACAAACTACAAACATTTGGTTGACCAACGCCTTCATTAGCATGGCTGTCTGATTACTTTACTAACCGAAACCAGTGTACACGAATGGACGGTCAAGTTTCGAAACCGTTAATCAACAACTCAGTAGTCCTAGTGTGTTGTTTTTTCACTGATTCTTTTCTCTATTTACATCAGCGACTTATCTACTAGCTGCCCTTGTCATTTGTTTAAGTATGCTGATGATGTTGCCCTCTCTCAAGCTGTTTCAAATAACGATGATTTCCAAAGTTTTTCCAATACAGTATCTTCTGTTTGCGATTTCTCTGCACGAGCTGATCTGAATATCAAAACATCTAAGTTTTTCGAATGTCTGTTCTCTCTCCTTCGGTCCGCTCGCCCACCCGAAACTTCTTCCATCAATTCGAATCCCCTTACCAGGGTTGATTCTGTGAAATATCTAGGAGTTACCAAGGACAAAATTCTGAAATGGACTACTCACATTTCTACCTGTGTAAAGAATCGCCGACGGTTGTCATTTCAAATCGGGAATCTTCTACATTACACGTTGAAACAAAGCACCATCTCCCGGTTTGTATATCAATGTTTTTTCCAATCCTTATTTACTGTTCTCCTGTTATTTTTCCAGGTTTGCATAAGAAAATCATTAAAATTATTCGCCGTGGGCCGTCAATTATTAGCCATGTGTCTTTCGTGCCACTAACTGAATGGTCCTTAAATCTATGTAATTAACACTTATCAGCATGTGAGAAATTTGCTCACAAAATTCTTTCTGATGCCACGCATCCTCTGCACAGCGGTCTTTCAAAGTGCCGCCCTCATATTTGAAGAAGATCCGCTTTTCGTTCCATACCTTCAAGAATCAATATTTACTGTCCCATATTTAGCACGTAGTTTGACAAACCGTGCTTGTGTTTATGCCGACTCCCTGAGCAGCGTATCATATTGTGCTCTAACTATTCCTAGTTGGATTCTTTTTTCATCTTTTTAAAAAGTGATGAGTTTGCAATTTTTCTACCTTATTTTTACCCTCACTTTTTTTGACTGCAATGCCACATTATTTTTTGTACGCAAATGTCTGCAGAATTCAAAACAGTACATGTTGCTCCACTGAAGCTAAAGGCGATAAGGACACCAAAGGATCAGTTCTCTAATTTATGGGCTTCCCAATAATTTAGAGTCGTTCGTTCGAAAGAATCAACTGACCCCGTCCTGTCTGTTGACCAGTTGCAATAACATGCTTGTGTCTAGTGATTCGGTTTGTGTGTCTGGAAACAAAACGAAACCGTTGAGCATCAACTGATCATATTTTTCTATTCATCTGGTGAATCTGCATTTTGATGGACCCCAGATGAATGTTGTAATGGGCTCCGTTTTCCTAGGAAAGAATTATACACGCTCTCTCGTCTTGGGCTCATTGAAAAAAAAATTCAGAAACTCATGGCCGGTGTCTGTCAATTACTAAGGGTGCATCTGTTGCATAAATGGACAAATTATTCACCAAGCTGTTGAATGCGCCTATCTGCGTGCGGGACACATGCACAATAATTCTTTCAGATTCCTCCCAGGCCCCGTGGTGGTCTTTATACATGTCATTATTTTGTCAGGATACATCCTATTTTTTAGCTCTAGTCCATCTAGTAGAACTTAAATAAGAACTCGACTGTTTCTGGCTCAGTCCGAATTCTCACACATCATGAGCATTGTGTGACTGAAACTGGAAGCAATCATGTGTAACATTACATTCGGTGATTCGGTATTTTGCTTCCTGCATTTTTACGGGGTGAGGGTTGCATATGCTTTGACTGAAATACAGACACGCGTGGTCACACAAAAAGAAATGAAAATTCAAGTGCAAACTGGGATGACTGTTCGTCGCAATTTGCGTATGGGCTAGAGAATTTCTTCAGTCCACTTAGTTGCAGCACCATAGGCAGAGTTGCTCCTGTCGAGTACTGGTCTTGGAGGTACATTTGACATGTGTACCCACAGAGTCTCGGCGATCGATAGCAGTAGAGGACATACCTGACATAGGGCGTCTTGGAGCTAAAGTTTCACGATTGAAGTTATTTCAACCTACTTTTCAAGTTATTTTCCTTATCCATTGCTGATAAATTTGATGTGATCAGCGGAAATGACTATCACTTTCCTTTCAGTCACCTTTGTAAAGAAGAACATGTCCCATTCCATTAGAGTACCAGGGAAAAATGAGTCTCCACTATTTAGCAATCTTCTGATGCTGCAGCGATTCTCATTGGTTAGAATAGCGTTCACTGGTGTCGTGATTAGAAAAACCGTGTGGCACGTGACGTGGGTTTCACCATGCTGTTTACAATATGGTTCGTATCCTATTTATACTCCTCGGGTGATTATATCACGAAATCGTTGTAGTTACTGAAAGGAACTAAATACGTGCTGACCTGAGGAATTCAACCGTAATGGACCAATTTCTGAGCTCTTAAATATTTAATGATGTGAAGTAGATTTCCCCAAACGCCAGCCAAAACATGACGAAGGAACGCTACTTACAACAGAGAACGACCTGGATAATCTTCAGCCATTTCTAATGGCCAAATCCCAACGGCAAAATATATCATCAAATCGATTCCACTAAATCAGATTATTATTACGGAACAGTAGACTGGTCGCTCCAAGGCCGTATACAGAATGAAGAGTCACCTGAAAATTCACTAGAGAGAAAATCGGAAGATAAACTATTTAAGTAAACGACAGGTAATGCGATAGCATTAGAATCAAAAAATTACATCATTGGATTTATATTAGGGCCTCCCAGAGAATGACCAGAGAGCAAACGGCAGTCGGACAAGGTTGCCCCAACAGTGCGACATACCCAGACAGAATGGTACATAAAAGAAGAGGTAGAGAACGCTTATTTGCCTAATTGTTTTATCAAAAACAAAAAAATAATTGTGAACATCGAGTGAGTTTGTTTGCTATACAAACGTGTATCATGTGATCGATTTACTCCTCTGGGTGACTAACCCAATCGACTATCGAGGAGGAAGGATTTCTTATTCACTCGTCCACTGGCAATCGGGGATGGACCAATTCGACTGTGGATGGGTTTTCTCACATTCCAGTATGCACCCGGTTCCACGTGATCGTAGTCGTAGACGATCGGTTCCGAGTCCATTTGGTATGGGGTGTAGGTTTCGGCACGCATTGGATACGCGTTCAATAGGACCAGCATGAGTAGGCTGATCAGACGGTAAGGTGAAGTGTTCGTTGCAGACAGATGTGTATAAGAGACAGCTTATCAGCATGTGAGAAATTTGCTCACAAAATTCTTTCTGATGCCACGCATCCTCTGCACAGCGGTCTTTCAAAGTGCCGCCCTCATATTTGAAGAAGATCCGCTTTTCGTTCCATACCTTCAAGAATCAATATTTACTGTCCCATATTTAGCACGTAGTTTGACAAACCGTGCTTGTGTTTATGCCGACTCCCTGAGCAGCGTATCATATTGTGCTCTAACTATTCCTAGTTGGATTCTTTTTTCATCTTTTTAAAAAGTGATGAGTTTGCAATTTTTCTACCTTATTTTTACCCTCACTTTTTTTGACTGCAATGCCACATTATTTTTTGTACGCAAATGTCTGCAGAATTCAAAACAGTACATGTTGCTCCACTGAAGCTAAAGGCGATAAGGACACCAAAGGATCAGTTCTCTAATTTATGGGCTTCCCAATAATTTAGAGTCGTTCGTTCGAAAGAATCAACTGACCCCGTCCTGTCTGTTGACCAGTTGCAATAACATGCTTGTGTCTAGTGATTCGGTTTGTGTGTCTGGAAACAAAACGAAACCGTTGAGCATCAACTGATCATATTTTTCTATTCATCTGGTGAATCTGCATTTTGATGGACCCCAGATGAATGTTGTAATGGGCTCCGTTTTCCTAGGAAAGAATTATACACGCTCTCTCGTCTTGGGCTCATTGAAAAAAAAATTCAGAAACTCATGGCCGGTGTCTGTCAATTACTAAGGGTGCATCTGTTGCATAAATGGACAAATTATTCACCAAGCTGTTGAATGCGCCTATCTGCGTGCGGGACACATGCACAATAATTCTTTCAGATTCCTCCCAGGCCCCGTGGTGGTCTTTATACATGTCATTATTTTGTCAGGATACATCCTATTTTTTAGCTCTAGTCCATC
>LUCM01010695.1:205856-245468 GCA_008360955.1 Fasciolopsis buskii
AAATCTGAAACTGATGGTAGTTAATATCGATCAGCTCATATTTCCTCGAAAACCATTGCCCCCTATCCCTGACATTTGTTTTCTCGATATCAATTTGCCGTATTTCGCCAGTGCGAATTAGTATTCGACAGTTTAGGGTAATTTTGGTTAAAGCTGGGTTTGAAATATCAGGCGTTGATAAATTAGCTAATTCACCGATTAATGCTGAAAACACGAATGCAATTCATTTCTTCTAAGTAGTGTATGCTTTGAAATTGCATTCTAAGTTTCTAAAATGTCGGCTAACCAAATTTACAATGATGAACCTTTCGTCCATTAGTGATTTCATTTTTTAAAATAGAATATTGTAGCTTTCCTCCGGTGCAGAAAAACATTTCCATTCACGGATTTTCTGTTGCTCAGTATATAATCAATGTTCAAATTAGAGCATAACATCAACGTGAATTAATTTAATATGCTCAGTGCACGAGCTACCGAGTGGAAGTTATGTCAAAATGAGACTAACTGGTGACATCAAGTATTCCACCTTGGTGACCGGAGTTAGGAGTTGGAGTTCCGCACTATAGCCCTCTGCACGGGCTCCTCGGAAATCGATTAGATTCCCCGATTCATAATTAACTCCGAAAATAGTAGTCAACAGTATTCCTGGCCAACCAACCTCTCGAGCGTTGATGGCTGGCAGACAGGCCATCATCTTCTTGCTGACATCTGCCAAATGTATTCGGCTCCCATATCGTTCATTTCAATAACAATTTTGATTTTCATCCTCATCCGTTTGCTATCCAACACCGTCTGCGGAGTGCCACTAGCACCTGCGATGTCTCTGAATAGTATTCCATTGAACGATAATACTCGTGCAAGGATGAACCTCTGGAATTATAACAGGATGTTTCACGTTCTCAAGCCATCTACCAACACAAGAAACCACTGAATAAAGCTGGGTTTATTTCGGAAGTCGCAGGAAGCACTGATTCATTTTCAGCGCTCGGTTTGCAGTTCGTTTTTGAAGCAATTTCAACAATGTTCCGCAAATCTAAAATTGCATATTGCGATTACCATTTCCTCTGCTTTTGGTATATATCAGACATTTTTTCTACGGCTACCGCCTGGCCTGGATGTCTTAATTTTCTTGCCAAAATGTAAATTTTGAAGCGTTTAAACTAATCCACTGATCTCTCCAAATAAACTCACTGAGAAATTCTCTGGAGAAACGATTCCACAGACCTATCCTCCATTGTCATGTTAGTCTTACCAGATGGCTGTTCCAGTTCAACGCCTGGAGGGGCCCCATCTCCTGCGGAGGCTTTGCCTACGTTGCGTCGAACAGACATTTGAAATCCTTGCATGAAGTGGCGCCGGCCGACACGGGGTCTGCAGAACGTATTCCAGAAACCACCTGGCGCCACTGACAAGGTTCCGACCGATTGTAAATTTCCGACTAAACGATTGGCTACATAATAACTCGACCTCGTTTTCGTGCTTTTCGTACGGTAGAGGGCAATGGGAAAATCGGCCTTAAAGTAAGTTTTATCATATTCAAATTTGGGTTCTTTCTCAATTGTATGGTAGAATAATATTGCCGGTCTTCCCCCAGCCAACCGCAACTGTCAGATGGTCACTGTATTCAAAGGAGCTACCCTTGAGTTGAACAGACGCAGAGAAGAATATGGGGGCGACGAACTGTGAAGAACTCAAGCCTATGCAACCCCTTCACAACCGACTTCTGAGGCGCCACAGGACATGTTCAACTGGGTACTGCGGTCAGTTGTGTCTGTTTTACACAACAAAGGACTTTAGGGTTCCAAGACTTTCCATAAGTCCTAACAATTCGCTGTGACATGGTACTTGCGATTCCTCAACTGGCTTATCTCAAACTACCTTCTGGCAGCATAACGGTTGTAAGATCCTTTATCCCCACGAAATAACGCATGAAATCGATCAAAGTGAATCAAATAATGACGAGATTGTTGGCATTAGGCCACATCGCCTTCGTGGACGGGCTCAACGCATCGCGCCACATGCGTTTGCAGCCCAACTTGACCGAGATACTCCATCGGCGAGCCCGGGAATGGTTGTGACGGCCACAGCTCACCCACGTCACTTGGCTGACCAAGTGGTAGATGTATTTGAGGCCCAACCACATCTTGAACCACTTAGGGTTTTTCTGGTTCAAATGGGGTGTGGCTGAGCTTGCACACGATGCCACAGCCCCGAGCGAACTGGGGCTTGTTGAACCCGTGGGCTGGGCTACAAGCAAGCAGAGCTCTCATAGAGAGGTCCTGCTAAAAATCGATAAGCCGACGAACTAGGTGAGTCAGCCAGTGATGATAACAAAACCGACCTGGGAAATGGACATTCATTGTTGAACATAGATCACTGGTGCACAGACCTAGACGAGCCCTGGGTGGCTTAGTGAAGTTTGGCCCACTGTGAGGCCGTTAGCGCTGGAAGCGACTACAGATTGACTTAGAAGTATCCAGCTGGTAGTAAGCGATTGGCCCGGAGTGCGTTGCAGAAAGCAGCAATTTGTGTGGCCAATGACAGCCTGACTTTTGGAGGGTAATATTTTGGAGCAAAATGAAAGGTTTAGTTCAGTTCTGAAACGACTTAGCCGACATGGAATTAAATCAAGACGATGCGAGTTGACACTGTAAAGCACTAGTGAAATCCAGTGTCTTTCTTTCGAAAGACCTGACATCGTCCATATGCTTGCACCAAACGATAAAGAAATGCGTCTTCCGTTTCGGCGGATGATCAACGTAGTCAACAGATTCTTACCGGACGAGACGAGACCCATTCGTCTAGTTACAAATAATGTGCGAACTTTGATAAGAATCAAAGTGTAACAGTCATCGTTCAGTCACACAAAACGCCTCATTACAACACCCCCTACTTGCATATTATGACCCACTGTTACCCAGACGTCTGAAAGCTTTTACCAGTCACAGTCCTGCGGAATCCTTATCCGTAAAAATTGGTCGTGTGCTTCATTTTCAGAGCAGAAGGCTGCTTATGAGAGGAACTATGCAGACCGCGGCATCGCATATATATATATATATATATATATATATATATTTGTGCACTAAGCACCGAGTGTGGCTAACCACACAAGGAGAGTGATTAAGAAATACAAATCCAGGAGGTGCGGTCCGCTGATCGCCCGTCTTTAACTTCGTACTGCACAATCAGTGGAAATGGGAATAGGCCCAATGAAATCCCTGTTTAGAAGACTAACAATAATGATCTTCCACGATTGGGCTGAATAACTACAACCAAATATCGCACCTCTTGTGGTGAATAAATTGAAACTGAATAAACATATGGGGATACCAAAGCGACTTCACGGTAGGAGAGGGAAATTACTGTGATCTCTCAGGCCTGCCAGCGCGCTATGGGTTCAACAGCTGAACTGGACGAATGAATCCTGGGCGAAGGGCAGTTGATTTCACATGCGAAAATAAAATCCTATCTGGTGCGGTCCGGAGATCGTCCGGTGGAAAGTAATAGAGCTGCCATAAAATGAGGAACACATAGAAGATGAAGAAGCTAATGAAGCTGTAGGCCAGGCGACTGAATTTGACGTGTAAGCGGCTAAGCTAGACTGAGAAACACGCCCACCGACAGAATGAAGGGCCCATTACCTCGGACCCATAGTGGACAAACATCCAACGGCATCAACGGGGTAATGTTGCTTAAATAGAAAGGAAGTGCTAATACGATTTTGTCTTAATTNACCTGGGAAATGGACATTCATTGTTGAACATAGATCACTGGTGCACAGACCTAGACGAGCCCTGGGTGGCTTAGTGAAGTTTGGCCCACTGTGAGGCCGTTAGCGCTGGAAGCGACTACAGATTGACTTAGAAGTATCCAGCTGGTAGTAAGCGATTGGCCCGGAGTGCGTTGCAGAAAGCAGCAATTTGTGTGGCCAATGACAGCCTGACTTTTGGAGGGTAATATTTTGGAGCAAAATGAAAGGTTTAGTTCAGTTCTGAAACGACTTAGCCGACATGGAATTAAATCAAGACGATGCGAGTTGACACTGTAAAGCACTAGTGAAATCCAGTGTCTTTCTTTCGAAAGACCTGACATCGTCCATATGCTTGCACCAAACGATAAAGAAATGCGTCTTCCGTTTCGGCGGATGATCAACGTAGTCAACAGATTCTTACCGGACGAGACGAGACCCATTCGTCTAGTTACAAATAATGTGCGAACTTTGATAAGAATCAAAGTGTAACAGTCATCGTTCAGTCACACAAAACGCCTCATTACAACACCCCCTACTTGCATATTATGACCCACTGTTACCCAGACGTCTGAAAGCTTTTACCAGTCACAGTCCTGCGGAATCCTTATCCGTAAAAATTGGTCGTGTGCTTCATTTTCAGAGCAGAAGGCTGCTTATGAGAGGAACTATGCAGACCGCGGCATCGCATATAAATTTGGTTCTCATGCCATTTCCTCACTAAATATTTCGAAATAATATTCACTTTACTAAGAATTGGATTAGTCAGATGAAAATATGGGTGGGGAAGTGATTTATGGTGTTACATTTATAACCAGAATACACAAGAACGTGTTGTGTTAATTGTTTTGTTGTCTAGGGTTTGCGTTGGGACGGAGGGTGGGCCAGGGGAGTTGAAGCGCAACCGCAAATCGTTTTCGAGATCACAGTGGACGGTTGTGAAGACGAATTGCGACAGCTTCCGCAGTACTCAAGAGGCGAAACTTTGCCAACCTTTGTTTTTCACCTCTGGACTTATACAGTGTCCGGAAAGCTTGCGTCACATTCACGGTGTGGTTAGTCTGTGCTAGATGTGAAACGACTGCGCTATTCAGTGAATTAATTATTCCAGTGTCCGACCGTGCAGGGTGGTGTTCACGGATGCGTTCAGACAAGCGTCTGGTCGTGCGGCCGATGTGCATTGTCCCAAAGGAACAGGTGAATGAATAGATACAAAACGAGGCTGCTGGATCAAGGGCTGTGTCTTTCAACCGCAATGACACAACGGGGCGGGATTCGAGCAAGATTCGAAGCTTGGCTATGTAAAATGTCGTATTGATAGCGCTATTCAATATTTGTCTTGTTATCTCTGCTAGCGCGTCACCTTTAAATGGCAGAGATATGTATACTGGCTTTCTCTCCACCGTCCCCCTCCTAGGAACTTCCTTTTCTCTCTCCAATATCTCATCGATTGATCTCCTTGGGAAACCATTTTCGATGAATACTCTTCTGACCGCCGGCAGTTCAGCTTCAAGCGTATCTTCTGCGCATATTCTTTTCGTTCTGGCAACGAGACATCTAATTAGGTTCCTGTTCACATTAACAGGTACAAAGCTGTGAAATCTGATGTATTGCCCATTCGACGTGGCTTTCCTGTGTACTGATCGCCGAACTGATCTGTCTTCTCGACGACTTAGTTGTACATCTAAGAATGTTATTTCATTGTTCAACTCCATTTCTGTTGTGAATTTCACATTTGCGTGAGCCGAGTTGAACGTGTTCAACAGTTGATTAGTTTTCGTCGAAGGGTTGAGTACAAAGAGGATGTCATCCACATAACGCTTGTATAAGTAGAGATCTCGTATTGACGTTCCAATTTGGCCATGAAAATGTCAGCTGGTAATGGACCGAGTGTGGACCCCATTGGCACACCGTCCTTTGGATAGGAAATTTGAATACTGAATTTAAATTGTACGTTGTAGGTACAAAAGAGGACTATATTTGTATGTGACTAATCCAATCCGTTCTAAAGTGAATATTTCCAAATGTATAGTGACGTAATGGCATGAATACGAATCACTGAAAACGAGCGTGTTCGCCAAATTGTGTATCCTCATATTTGTTCGCCTTGCCTTCTGAAATGAATCCGCTTATGTAACCTTCTTCGATGAACATGTTTCTCACCGTTCAATGGTGAACAATATCCGCGTGAGTAATATTTTCCGTGCACATTGTTTTTCGTCTGATTGTGAGGCATTTTTTAAGTCCGTTTTCCAACTAATGATACACGAATCTGGGCAAATGGGGGTGGGTTACTGGTGGTAGAACCAAATCATATTCTCGACAAATCAGTAGTCTATTTTAATTTCATTCTTCCACTCTACATCTGTAGTGAATTTTCGATGTGTATTATACAAACTAAACTTGTTTAGCCATTGATCAACTCCCACTGACCAATTAATCACAATCAGGCATTCTGTCTACTTGATGATTGGGCAAAATTGGGGCTGCAGAATGACTATTCTAGTCCCTGGAAAATACCTCTCCGTTTGCGATTGGAGTTTTGCATTTGTTTCGCTATACATTTGCCAGATTGCTGATCGCATTGTCAAAAACCTCCCGGAAACTATGAAGTTGCATCGATTCCAAACCGATGAACATCACACAGACAAGAGAAATTAGCATTACCTATTTTCTTTGGTGTCATTATACTTGAGCTGTCGAATGTGCAACAATTTATTAGACTTGATCTGGAACCAGTGTGGCGGGACTTGGAGTTGGAAAAGGCCTCGAGTTCTCTGACGCTGTTTGGAGTGATTTGCTTGGCGGATGCCGTTCTGGATTTTGGTAAGAATATTCGGGAGTACGACGGATGATTGGATTCTTTCCTGCAACTAAGCTTTCAACATGGAATCAAACTAACACGAGACAAATTGACATTCATTAGAGTAGCAGACAAGTTCCGTGATCATCCTCTCGCTGAGACGGGTATCAAACAATATCTGGAACAGGTGTGCCACCATAGGTATACTTGCAACATCCGACACGATGACGTCACAAGATTTGATGAAACGATCTGCTATCTTAGCAGCCTCTTACGAGATGTATCGGAACTGATGAGACCCATCCGTCGACAGACATTATGCACAAACGTGGATGTAGACCGGAGGACACCAATCAACGTGCGTTTGCATCAAACAACATATTTTAAATGTCCCTGTGCCCGTATATCGTGGTTCATCCTTAATCATATGTTTACTGTGTGACAGTAGACCACAGCAGTTAGGGGCCATCCTCCTAATAAGTGGTCGTCGCTTGATTAGTGTAGCTCAGTAGGCTATTTGGAGAGAAGTTTTGGGCTTGTTGTATCGTTCGTGCGCATGCATCAATGGATATGGTGACACAGGTAAAACAGATAGTAGACAACAGCGTGACTTACGGACAGTTCAATAAAAAGCAAGAGATAGGAACGACGAATATGAAATTAATACGTGATCGACCTTGGTAGATTGTGGAATTGGCTGTATTTTACCACGAGGAACGTTGCTGGATGATTGTGGATTGCCAGAGTGACTTCTTCGAAATCGGTCTGTGGCCGAGGGAATCCACGTCGGATATCATGAGCACACGGCAAACTGACTTCGTGTGACATGGAATTCCAAATCATATCATTTTCGATGGTCACGTACAGTGAATTCTGTCACAACTGGACTGCATCCTAACGTAATGTGATGGCTTGCGTGCTTTCGTGACCCAACAAATTATACAGAATGGCTTATCCCAAGCCGAAGATCCAATCATGCCTGGATGGTGAATGGGTAGAGGCGTAGCGAAGTAGTCTCCTGATCCTTCCAGTCGATCTGATCTGAGTTGCCAGCTCAGTCAGAGAAACGAGTGGAAGAATAATTGATCGAAGTAGATGGGTTTCCACTCAACTATACCACACTGCACTGCGGTCAGGTTCACGTCAGAACCGAAGCTTTGATTGAGAACCCTGATCGTTCTTCTGCTTATCGGCCGGACCATCTATCAGTACCCGTCCATCAGTCCCCATGAGTTACGCGTCTACAAATAATGCGATACTGCATCGGGCGTCGCACAGAATAATCAGGACCACGCCGCCCATTGCATCGCGCGCAGGTGGGGGTGGGTATTGATAAGTATGCCACTGCTCAGAATTTCCTCTCCTTTACTCAGCCAGTCTCTTCTGTCTCCAACTAAATCGCTTCGCCCGTCTGCCTACTCACGGTATCCCCACTAATCACACGCTCGATGCTCGCGACGGCTCGTTGTCAAAATGAGCGAGAACGACCTTTGAAGGATGTGCACAATTACTAGACTCAGTTGTCATACCCGATATAGTGAATAAATCGAAATTGAATAGATGTATTGGGCAAGGGGTTGGAGCAGTATATTACTGTGACCACTTAAACGAGAAGATAGAGTCTGCGTTGAACCATTGCAACGCATTGCAAAATCATGATTCGGAAGATAAGGAAATGGCAGACACAAGAACGGAAGTTTATCCGGAGATCGTCTGGTAAGCGATAGTAAATTTGACGTTGTAAGATCGGCGTATACTACAGGAACAAAGAGGAATTGGAAGAGGGGAGAGAGTAGGAAGTGTGTCACGGACATATGAGTGTTGATCAATATGAGTGTGGATAGATTGGGGCTGACAGGGAAATACGAAGATCGATGGAAGAAAGGCGTTCACGATCTGGGACAGAAGAAGGATAAGCCTATCATCCGATATCTCGCAGATAAAATCTATTAAGACAAAGGACGAGTTGGAATCGATTTGATCTTTCTGCTTGGATATCCTTGAATATCCGATCCGGTTGTATGAAGGATGTCGATAACTTCGTGAAAACACATTTCACTAAACAGCAGACGAATACGAATTGGATTAGTACATGTGATAAGGGGATAAATAAATACAAAACCCATCTACGTGTAAGCAGACGAATGGTGGACATTAAGCGAGACAGTCTCAGATACAAAAATCTGAGAGCAACTCGTGCATACTTTGTTCCTCCCTAATCAGAAGGTGAACCAAATACGAAAAAGCGTAACTGTAATAATCACGAATACGAGGGGGAATAGTGTGTGCTTCGGACGAGTGGGTGTATGTGAATGGTAGGAAGATAGATGAATATGGAATGGTTTGGTTAGGTGTGTAGGGATGTTCATAGAAAATGTTTCACAAGACCGGATGTGCAAGTTACATATCTAAGCAAGAAGAGAATGAACAGAAATAAGTTGACCACAAGTGCTGGTAGATAGGTCCTTGTAAAATAAACGGAATTTGTTCTTGGAATGGACCCAGGAAATTACAGGCTTCACTAGCAACATCGGTGTATGAATTTCCGGATTCTGTTGATTAAAAGTCCCATTCAGTCGAGTAATGATGCTTCCCCCCTCATGTGCTTGCTCCATGCCACATTCACTTTGTTACCTTTCGTGATTTGAGCTTGTTGCTTAGGTCATTGTTCGGTGATCTTCGAGCCTCCGTGCCCGTCTGTTTGTTCACATCTCGGTTATGTATTCTCTCAATACTATCTCTGCCAGATGTGACAAGGACTTCTCTGGTCTATTCTTCAATTTACTCATGAATCCTGTTTGGACAAAAAAATTACCCGATAGTCTTGACATTTATCATTCACACTTGTCCCGTCCCCTCTGACATTCCGCCAGCCCCGAAATCTAGATTTGCCATATCATCACTTGAACTGAGATTGCACATGTCCACCTTGTTATCTTCCCTTGAACAACAGTCCTCTTCGTGATGCTATTCGCTCTTGCCTTCATTAACAATACTCAGTCAGTCCTTAATGTGTGGCCCGCCATCCCGTTTGATTTTCGGCTCCCTCGATCATCCTACTTCGCCTCGCGGTTATTCTCAATTGTCCATGCGTCCACCAACACGCAGGCTTGATTCCGTCACTTCTTATCCAAGGCATGTGTTTGCGTGTGTGCTCTTATTGGTCCATTTTGTCGTAAATCTAGCCGCCTTTCGAAGCCTAATGTGACCTATCTGGGAGCCGTCGTTGCCCACGCTGCCTCGATCGTATAGTGTTATTATTGGCCGTGGCCGTGTTCGTTCACGACTGAGATATGTTATTTTGCTTGATTTGAATCATCCACTGCAAAGTGCACGTTGATTACTCACATTGCGTTCCCATTTGATCATTTCGCACTGGTGTTTCATTAGAACATGGCCCATTTAATACATCACCAGATTCGTTAAGTCGTCTGTGGGACAAAAGTAAATGCGAAGCTGATCAGATTTGCTTCTTCTTCTTCTTCTTCTTCTTCTTCTTCTTCTTCTTCTTCTTCTTCTTCTTCTTCTTCTTCTGCTGCTTCTGCTTCGTCGTGTTGTTGTTGTTGTTGTTGTTGTTGTTGTTGTTGTTGTTGTTGGATGTCGTGTTGGTTGTTGCGGTGGTGTTGCTGAATGCCGTTTGAACGGTGCAGCGGCGGTCTTGATCACATTCACTTCATATTTGACGAAGTCTAACGAAGATAGGGACTATTCAAGGGAGAATCGTGGAGTTAGAGTGTGAAGGACATTTGGTGAAATCAACTAGGAAAATCTCTGATTCGTTCGGTCACACTGATGTCCTTGTTTTGGCTCCCAAACTCTGGGTTTTCGGTAATCTCCGGCTTTGTGTTTTCCAAACGTCAAACGGGGACGTAGAATTGTGTCTTACTTCAGTTCCGCCTTCCAACAGGTCCTGCAAACAACAATTGAGATAGTCAAACTACTCGAATAACGAACGTCACACGCGCGGCAATAAACTAGACTGGAATTTAACGATGATCAGAGCTGGTTGTCTTGATTGAGTAGGAGTACGATATCCCCAGAATGCGCCAAGTTATTCACACCCGCTTGGTCCTCCCACTGGTGGAAGCATTCGTGATTGTCCCCGATTGAAAATTACGGTCATTTACCTGTTGGATGGTATGCTGTTCAATAGAACCGTGTACGCCAACTCTGTTATCAGACCTTCGGGTTAGTAGATCGGCGAAGAATTATTCAGTTTCACTTATCTTCGTGTGATAACCTATCATGCATCACGTACTCTTGTGTACATGTACGTTTCTCAGTACTTCCCAAGTTGCCGGGTTTACATTAACATGTATAGAAATTGCTGCTCTGTTGTTGTTGTTGTTGTTGTTGTTGTTGCTTTTGTTTGCAAATGATCAATCCACTGCGTCTTTTCCAATCATTCTGCATCATTTTCAGAACGATAGTAGATTAAATACTTGCATTCGGACTGATCACCTTTCGCCCAGTGACGGCCTGCACGTATTCATTTATTCCCGTGATTGTGATTTCCGTTCTCCATTCAAATCATCACTTTCAATTACAAATTGCCAATCATGTTCACACAATCATTTGGAATACTGTGATTTGTGTGTGGATGTTGCCAACGACGATTTGCAAATTCGATCGACCAGAATAATTTGTAAAATATTGGTACGTGGATTTCATCATAAGCTTGTTATTCTAACCCGATCCGTATCCGTATTGCTTGTATGAATAATAAATATGCCATTTATTCTAATATGACAAATGTATTAGGTTGGATAAAGTGCAAACAAATATGTGACACAGTTTGAAACCGTACATTTTTCGGCATCGAGTGTCCAGGTTGCACGGATGGAAGCATTGGATGATGAATGGTTTGAATGGTCACAATTAGGTTACCTATGCACGAAAACTTACACGATTGAACAGGCAGCATGAATGCAGCCTCGGTCTGGTCAAATGACGGGATTCCAACCAATGCCTAATTGCTATTCGAAACAGACCAATCTCATGCGCTCGTGTGGAGTTTAGACGGGATAGGTTTTGATAAGGTTCACGATAAAAATGTCATCTTCATCACAAAATTCACACAACCATAACCTGTCCGACCATCGACGTGATGATAATGGACTTAGTGTGAATTGAGCAAATGATCGCACGATTTTAATTTGTAGTTTGAAAACAAATTTATTGGAACACTGCTGTTTTATCACAAATTCTATTAACGTTTTAAATTGAATGTGCAAACGGATTCCAGAGACCGGTATCATACACATTACATTGGACAAACAAAATCACCCTGCAGTTTACTGGAATATATTCATTCAATTCCAACACAGATTTCAACTGCACCACTTATATCGTCCACAGTTGATCGAGAGTGGGCGCCTGGTGATAATTATAGAAAAACCCTTCCAAACATATTTGCGCACGTTTAAATGATGAGTATCAGTATCGCGCTTCACAGCTATTCGAGATCTGGTTGGATATAATCGTCGGCTCCAGGGAAATGCAACATATTCAAGATGGGCGAGAACTGGCAGTGATCAAACAGACTAAGTCGTGGTGATTGGATGTGAACGCCGCTGGTTCGAATCCTCCCACCGACGGTCAACTTCCACACTTGGCTGCCCTAGACTGAGCGAAAATGTACCAACTGGAAGTTTCCATCAAGATTTGAGTGTAATCGAATATTAAGCTGATTGCCCACTCAGCTGGCAACTGCTAACGGATTATCAGCATTGATCGATTCCATTGCTCCTGCACTTCTTCAATAACCAATTATCTATTCGCGTATGCACAGATATTACCTCATCATGTTTGCATAGTTTTCCTAATCAAACCCAAACGATTATAAGGAGATTTCCGCATGTCCTGGTCATACGAGGCTGATGCGGTATACGTGATACATGGTTCCATATAGTAAGGAGTGAATTGGTGTGTCATGAGACACTCACACTGGTTTGCTCAATGTCAACGAAAAACATAAATAAATGGATTCGTCAAACCGTTATTTCCTATTACACCTAATCATTTGTGGCACGGTTCTAATAAGTTTGATTTGGGAACAAAAGATGCGCGATGCTTTTGGGATCCCGTGACGATCACATGCCAAATCAAATCAGATAAAAATGAGCAAACTATAGAGAATGCAAACCCATTCGTATCCCAAAATTATACAGGTGGCGACATATGACAGATCTTCAAATGTGATTGGACACTCACGTCGATTCTAATCTGAGCTCTCATATCCAAGAGATATGCTCGGCTACAACCGATAAATACAAGAAGAAGAAGACGACGAAGACAAATAGAAGACACAGTTATAACTCTTATTTGCTTAACTGTTTCATCAAAAACAAAAAATAATTGTGAACATCGAATGAGTTTGTTTGCTATACAAACGTGTATCATGTGATCGATTTACTCCTCTGGGTGACTAACCCAATCGACTATCGAGGAGGAAGGATTTCTTATTCACTCGTCCACTGGCAATCGAGGATGGACCAATTCGACTGTGGATGGGTCTTCTCACATTCCAGTATGCACCCGGTTCCACGTGATCGTAGTCGTAGACGATCGGTTCCGAGTCCATTTGGTATGGGGTGTAGGTTTCGGCACGCATTGGATACGCGTTCAATAGGACCAGCATGAGTAGGCTGATCAGACGGTAAGGTGAAGTGTTCGTTGCAGACATGGCCAACCGGCAATGGTTCGTTTCTTCACCAGGCATAGTTTGCAGTTAGTTGTCGGACTAAGCTGACTTCTTTGCTTAAATATCATGTTGTTCGGTGTTCGGCCGACGATGATTGGTAGAAAACGGTAAGTGTTGTAATTGGATAGAAGATGTTGCAGAATAATCACGAGTATTTCAAACTGTAAATCGATACCCTGTGGCAATGAATTATGATCGAACGGAAAGAGACATTGAAAATCACGATTAGTGAAAAAGTAGCACAGGTCAGCAAATTGTAATTGGTGGAGTCGAATTTCGATTAGCTCGTATTTCCCCAAATTTGGCACTTATATCATGCTGGCTAATTTAGGGACAACAATTTGAAATAATTCGCCAACTCATTAATTGTCCGATCCGCTAATGAATAATAGTCAATTTTGAGGATTTTGAAATTTCCGACTACTTTTCCGACTGGACACCACTTGGGGAACATGGAGTTCCACTTTTTCCCATGCATGCCACTACATGAGAAAATGTTAAGATGAATATTTATGGAGTTGTGTGTAGTGAGGCATCATACAGGTGTTCGAAGTGTAAGGTGAGATCAGATGAAGGCATTGACTATTCACTGTGTGGGTATAGTTTACAATGTGGCTAGTGGCGGCCACGTGAGCTGAAGTGGGACGGAGAATTAATTTTGCGCACACGGTGGTCGATTGTGAAGGTTGATCGTAACAGCCTCGGGTGTGCCTCGGGTAAAAGCTCTCCTCACAATCAGGATGCGGTGTTGGTCATTGGTCGGTGTGAATTCATTGAGATATCGAGCGATTTAATTACTCCATTGATGCTGAACAGTGCAGAGGTTGGTGATCACGGATACATTGAACGAAGTGCTTGGTCATGTGGCCAATTCACTTAGCCCCAAAATGGAACGCGTGGATGAACAGATAAGAGCAGTCAGATCACGGGATGCGATTTGGACAGAAATGGGAACCTGGGTGAAGCAGATTTCTTGATGGTAACACGTGTCAGTCATCTTCGTGTGATCTCCGTTGGCGTATCCATTTTGAAATACATGCTGGTTTTGTGTACACGACCATCCACACGGGATTTACCTCATATCTTCGAAAATTCCCACCGAGCACATTGAGGAAACACAATTTGACGTACAAGCTCGTTTCCAGTGTTTGGTTCTCATGCCATTTCCTCACTAAATATTTCGAAATAATATTCACTTTACTAAGAATTGGATTAGTCAGATGAAAATATGGGTGGGGAAGTGATTTATGGTGTTACATTTATAACCAGAATACACAAGAACGTGTTGTGTTAATTGTTTTGTTGTCTAGGGTTTGCGTTGGGACGGAGGGTGGGCCAGGGGAGTTGAAGCGCAACCGCAAATCGTTTTCGAGATCACAGTGGACGGTTGTGAAGACGAATTGCGACAGCTTCCGCAGTACTCAAGAGGCGAAACTTTGCCAACCTTTGTTTTTCACCTCTGGACTTATACAGTGTCCGGAAAGCTTGCGTCACATTCACGGTGTGGTTAGTCTGTGCTAGATGTGAAACGACTGCGCTATTCAGTGAATTAATTATTCCAGTGTCCGACCGTGCAGGGTGGTGTTCACGGATGCGTTCAGACAAGCGTCTGGTCGTGCGGCCGATGTGCATTGTCCCAAAGGAACAGGTGAATGAATAGATACAAAACGAGGCTGCTGGATCAAGGGCTGTGTCTTTCAACCGCAATGACACAACGGGGCGGGATTCGAGCAAGATTCGAAGCTTGGCTATGTAAAATGTCGTATTGATAGCGCTATTCAATATTTGTCTTGTTATCTCTGCTAGCGCGTCACCTTTAAATGGCAGAGATATGTATACTGGCTTTCTCTCCACCGTCCCCCTCCTAGGAACTTCCTTTTCTCTCTCCAATATCTCATCGATTGATCTCCTTGGGAAACCATTTTCGATGAATACTCTTCTGACCGCCGGCAGTTCAGCTTCAAGCGTATCTTCTGCGCATATTCTTTTCGTTCTGGCAACGAGACATCTAATTAGGTTCCTGTTCACATTAACAGGTACAAAGCTGTGAAATCTGATGTATTGCCCATTCGACGTGGCTTTCCTGTGTACTGATCGCCGAACTGATCTGTCTTCTCGACGACTTAGTTGTACATCTAAGAATGTTATTTCATTGTTCAACTCCATTTCTGTTGTGAATTTCACATTTGCGTGAGCCGAGTTGAACGTGTTCAACAGTTGATTAGTTTTCGTCGAAGGGTTGAGTACAAAGAGGATGTCATCCACGTAACGCTTGTATAAGTAGAGATCTCGTATTGACGTTCCAATTTGGCCATGAAAATGTCAGCTGGTAATGGACCGAGTGTGGACCCCATTGGCACACCGTCCTTTGGATAGGAAATTTGAATACCGAATTTAAATTGTACGTTGTAGGTACAAAAGAGGACTATATTTGTATGTGACTAATCCAATCCGTTCTAAAGTGAATATTTCCAAATGTATAGTGACGTAATGGCATGAATACGAATCACTGAAAACGAGCGTGTTCGCCAAATTGTGTATCCTCATATTTGTTCGCCTTGCCTTCTGAAATGAATCCGCTTATGTAACCTTCTTCGATGAACATGTTTCTCACCGTTCAATGGTGAACAATATCCGCGTGAGTAATATTTTCCGTGCACATTATTTTTCGTCTGATTGTGAGGCATTTTTTAAGTCCGTTTTCCAACTAATGATACACGAATCTGGGCAAATGGGGGTGGGTTACTGGTGGTAGAACCAAATCATATTCTCGACAAATCAGTAGTCTATTTTAATTTCATTCTTTCACTCTACATCTGTAGTGAATTTTCGATGTGTATTATACAAACTAAACTTGTTTAGCCATTGATCAACTCCCACTGACCAATTAATCACAATCAGGCATTCTGTCTACTTGATGATTGGGCAAAATACGGGCTGTAGATTAACTAATCGAGTGCACCGCTTCCCAAATTCCGTTGTAACATCAACGAACAACGCCGACCTTCCTGCGGCAAACGTGATTGCCAATTTTCAAGTAGACATTTTGAGCATGTAGAAGACAAAATTTCATGAAATGATTCACCATGTGATATCATCATTCAGCCTAGCATTTAGAGTCCACGGAAGCACTGTACAGCTGTTTTTTCTTTGTTTGGAATAATCAGCGGTTTATATCCGCATTCCATCCAACGTTCAATCTTCTGCTACTAACATGTACCAATTATTCAGAATCTTTAGGTCATACCCAATGCCTTAGTGGTACTTTGGCTGTCTGCATCGAAGCCATCCATCAGTAGATGTCCGTGGCTTTGCAGATCAGTGACGGATAGGTGCACAATCATGTGGTGAAGTTCAACAAACCGTTCAGAGCCTGTCCGGTAGCATAATGGCTAAGGCGTTCGATTCAAAATCGTTTGTCTTGTGTTCGTGTCCCATTTGGGGCGCGGTGTACACCCACTGCTGATGATTCCTAACAAGGATGAAATAGCTGTACCGTGCTTCCATGGTTTCTTGATGGTGAGTTGGGCGATGACATCATGTGGTGAGTTATTTCATGAAAACTTTCAATCTCCCACTGCTAACTAGAAAATTAATTGCCTCAAAGATTTGTCTGAATATTTTTCACCTACCAGTTGTTCCCGACATAATCGGACGTGCAGTCAACAATCTGCCTGATTGGTGTGTTGAGACAAATGGGAATGACTTCAGGGATAACTGAACTAATCGGATGAAACTTTTCTTCATGCATTTTGATGTGATGCTCTCATCACAAATCACTGAATACGAGCTTGCTGGCCAAGTTTGATTTACTCAATTTCACACTGATTCTCGTCAAATTGTCCACGATATTAGGTCTCAATTGTCCTTGATCTGTGAGCCAGCTAACTTGGCACTCAATGCACCGTGGATGACGCGTTTCACTTCTTTCAGAAACTCAGTGTACTTTGGAAGTTCTGTTGAGCATTCTCAAAAGTCGGCTAGCCATATTCTCATGGTAAATTTCAAATGAGAAACTGAGTTCTCTTAAGGCATAACAAATCATTCTCCATGGTTAGATTCGATGTCCACGTTGGTGCTTATTAATATAACGGTGGTGCCCTTGGATTCCTTGTTGCTTTTTTTAATAACATCATTTTGGTTCTGTTGCACTGCGGTTGCTGATGATGTTCATATTGATAACATCAGTTATTTGAATGCTATGCGTTTCACGATTTTAGGAGATGGAATGTAATCTATCAAGGATTATAGAAATGGGAATTTCTTGTTATCAGTGTGATTCCATTTTCTACCTTGTAATCGAATAAATTGTGCGAAAGTGCTAATTACCAGTTCCTCCCAATATCACCCGAATTCTTTGTTTGCACGAAACTATCCAGAGTGGATTCCGAAAGCCTCATGCTTTCTTCCGTTGTTCTTCACAAGCTTGGGTGGACGCTTGCCGACGTGAAGCTGGGCTGGGAAACGGCAACCCGCCGGCTACCAGGTCACGTCCATTTGTGCAACTTCAGCATCATGACTGTTCCCATTTGGTCAAAACTGGCATTGAATCTTGTTGAGAAATACCTTTTAGAGCCACTGTGTTTGAATGTCGAGTGAACGCATGTACGTGTTTATTCTGCATTGAAGAACAGTGGATTGATTCACTTGTTGAGAGGGCGTGCGTGTTGGCCCCCAAATGCTCTGCATGACAAAGTGCATTGGAAGGATACAGGTCGTAGTGTTAAAACGCACTGTGGTCTTAGCGTTCTTCCTTCCCTCTACTAGTGTCCGTGACTATACTGTTAGTCTCGGTTCGGTTCACGAAATTGGTTGTTTCGTTCGAAAAGCACTTGCATTACCGTTGTACGTGAAGACTGGTTTCCGAATTCAGGTAATTGATCCCACATCATTGATCGGGCTTTGTAAATCACCGTTTGCTTATCACTGGTCGAGAAATCCATGTGATGGGTTGTAGACATGTACGCATTTCATTTCGCGTTATTTCTTTGTTTCTTTACATTTCCGGTATAAATTTTCATGTTTCGCTTGTGGAATTCCCCAAATTTACATCCTTCTTTTGGCAGTAATCTTGCTTGTGGTTTTGGAACTGGACTTTTTATGTACAAGATATCATTCATACTTTCCCCCCAAAATGTCTGCGCCGGCCCACTGTTCTGCATATTTTATGACAAGTGTCGGATACCTGTTATTGGTACGCTGGCGATAACACGCGTGGCCACTAAAAACGTTGTGCGTTAAATTTTATCTCTGATATATATTTAGATGTATTCTCACCTTTATTAATTAGTAAAAAAGAGCGTTTCAAAATTTGGCCATTCGACTTTTCGGTGATTAGATTTCCATTTCCTGTTAGACAATGTCTCAATGTTCTTTGATCTCTCAGCTAATTAGCTTGGCAATAACAGCGCAGTGCACAATGCGTTCAATTTTTTTGATGACTTTGTCCATTGCTAAATTCATTTCGACGTTTCCAAAACGCGATCCAACCACATTCTGGTGCCGAACGCACAATGATGTGACAGCTGTGCGGAAGTGACTTAACGGCTGTTAAATGAAGAAACGAGTTTTGTTAGAGCATCCTGCGCAAAGGTATCTTTCATCGACATTCGTATTCATTACGATGACCACGTTTACATTTGGGGCCGTGTTTTATTTATCAGACAAATATCTTGCCACTCGATATTTCTACTCAATGTCATTGTTGAAGCTAGTATTCTGCCAGCGTTTTCCCATTCTAGGAGCAGCTGTTCTAGGGTCAATATCTGGCAAAATGTTCATCTCGATTCAGCGATAATTGTTAAATTAAACCAAGTGGTGTTTAGTTGCACAATAGTCGATGGTAAAGTTTCTTGTCCAAAATGATACTAATTTTGACCAACAACACAACATGGTTCACAATGGTGTGAGTGGACCTTTGGTCGGTTACTAATTGTCTAGATTGGATTAGCTAGCGGCAGCCTAATTAGTTTGTCCGCATTGTAACTGATTTCATTGTTATTTAAATCATGCCCAACTCGTTAGTCACACGAAACTCTCTAGTCTGCATTCTCCCAACAACATGAAGTGTTCCGTCGTTCCGATGACCTTTGTGTAAGCATCCTTCGAAATAGGGCTGGTCGAAAAAATGCTGGAACGTTGGCTAGCAAACAGCCTGCAGATGCACAGTTCAAACATCACAACTGTTCATGTTTCAGTCATTGCTGGCATCCGGCAAATTGATTCAACCATTGAGAACGAGCACGTACCCTTGGTAAGCATGGATGGTTTTGTCAAGTCCGAAAGCATTAGAAGATGACGAGGATGAACGTTGTAACATGTGAACAGTAAATTGCCAACCGTGTTCATCAGTGTCTTCATATATTCTCGATAGTTCTCTTGCCACACCAAACGTTTTGCCGTTTCGTGGCATGTTGCGCGTTTTGTAACGGAATGGCAATTGTGCTTCACTTCCTCTCCGTTGATTCCAGCCGGGTGCATTGCCAGTGAAACGAGCGCGAATGATCTTACATTCGTCAAAGTGGTCTCAACGCACAATCGAACTGGTCCTCCTTCTAGTCTCTGAACACCCAATGTCCTCTGGTGAGATAAGGTAACTAGCTGTATTTATGTTGATTCACCATAGAACACAACTTCGATAAATGTGGATTTCGCCCAGTCAACAACAATACGACCCCAAATATTACTCTCTCGGCTACGTCAAATTTGTTTCCGTTTGTGGTTTCTGTAATCACCACCAGATAGTAAATACACTTAAAAAATAAGATTCATTATTTAATTTACCTCTTCAGCCTGTGTCAGCCGAGCTTATTTCATTCGAAATCTCCAACCAGTTGACAATAGTCTCGATTTTCACTCTACGAACAAAAAAGACGGAATCAAACAGAGTAAAGTTCGGATGAACACGATGGCGTCGTAAGCCCAGGTTACATCCTCGGGTTTAGTCTAAATTTTTCCTTTATTACATACATGGTAATTGGAGTGCACAGACTGGAACCCGAACATCATTCGACATCAGGTAAAAGGGGCTTTCTATGTTGTTTGCTGCTAGAAATCAGATTTTGGTTGGTGGTCACATGACCCGTTCAAATCCTCCAATCTTTATTTAGGATGGATGCAACAGTTCACAATGTACGCGTCACTTTCTTTCAAAATATGTACGGTCTTCATTATATGTAAACTAAGTGCACGGCCAGGACGCTTGCACAAAAAGGAACCGATTTGCATTGGCATTTGACGTTCACTGTTGCAAGGTGATACTTCCGAAGGCAGTACTTCAAACCCGCCATGCACACTCTTCATCAGTTATTTGAATGCCGTTTTATTCAATTAGAAGCGCAAAAGAAAAGTTACGTCAGCTGAAGTTTTTCCAAGGTACAGTTAAAGAAAAGGCAAATACCATCTGACTGATGCCAACAACCGATAAACACTGAGTTGTTCGGGAAATTCGAATTATTTGAAATGTTTTCTGACGCTTTCATTCTTACAGTAACAAAGTTTTGTTTGTCTGTGTCTCCTATAAAATCCACAGGTTGTTACCTCACACGGACGGAGTAAAATAGTTGACCGAAATATACTTTTGTCAATTCAGTGACATGCCCTGTTAAAAATTTCACGACAAATGGTTCCATATCGAAACTGCAGTCACCTGGACAGCGATCGTGAATTTCAGAAGTTATTGCTTTACCTCAGTTTTGCTTGGCAAAGCAATAACCAGTTAGTGAGTTCACATACAAATATGGCGCGCCTCTTGACTGGCTGCGTCACAAATCCGTGTCATCATTATTTCGTTGTTTTCTTGTCGGAATACGGTCTCCATTATAATTGCTCGGAATCGTCGTTGTTAAAAAACCTTATTGTTTCTCCGCATGGATGGGTATCAATCAATGCTGCACCTGAGAGATCTCATCCATCTAAAACAGGCAATCGTACTGACTGACAGCAGCTCTTAAATGCACTCTTCCGGCCAAGATGCCCGTTCCGGCATTATTGAGTACCAACATCCACCCTCTGTTCACGAAAATGTCCGATCTATCCTTCGCACTTCAATCACCGATCAATGTTCATACATGTGTCATCTGTATACAAGATTGAACTGAATGCAGACATTGCTGATTCACTCGTGTCGATAGACAACTTCAGACTCCATCGGCAGGACAGAGTTTCCGACAAGAAAAAGACTGAAGGCGTTGTGGCAACCTATACAAACGCCTTCTGGTCTGGTAAGTCCGAAGTTATTTATACGTACTCGTTAAATGGAATTGACGGTCTCGTAACCCAGTGTCATCCCAGATTTTCTCGCCATACCGGCACAATCAGCAAGAATTTATATATGGTCTCTGTTAGCTAGCAACACAATATCGCATCTTTATTCAACCTTTTTTCAGTATTTATCGTTCCTCTTCTTAAGGATGGTGTGCATATTATTGTACGTGAGAAATTGGCTCACAAAATTCTTTCAAATCTTTCGCATCCTCTGCACAACCGTCTTTCAAAGTGCCGCTCTCATATTTGAAGAAGATCTGCTTTTCGTTCCATATCTTTTAGAATCAATATCTATAAAAAAACTCCAAAGTTCCATGTTTGGCATGCAATTTGACAAACCGTGACCATGTTTTGGCCGAATTCTTGAACAAACTTTCGTAGTGTGCGGAGATCATTCCTCGATGAGTTTTTATTTCCTTTTCACAAAGTACGTTTTTGACTGAAATGCGACATCACGTTTTGTACACGAAACTCTGAACAACACAATACAATAAAATAAAATTTCAAGTCAAAGTCACAACAGGATTTTCATGGTAGGAACATCGAAATTCAGTGTCGTGAAATAGGGAACTGATTTAAGTGAACTCTCTTCAACCAAGCTCTGTAGTGCTTACGAACTGTTTGCACTGACCAATCCTCATTCGACTACTCACCCCCGGTAGTATCATCCGCAACAGGCTTCTTCACAAGCCCCGTTGAGGTGATCCCGCATTGGGTCTTTCTCTTGTCCCCTCGGTAACGTAGTCGAGAGAGCCGCTTTACGTGAATCTTTCCTCGGGGAAATACAGTCGATTTTCAGTCGAGTCATCCATGCACGCATTGTTCTTGCACTGTAAACGATATAATAGAAACGGTTACTGTTAATTTTTTGGGAATGCTAATAGTTTGAAGGTGGATGTAGCTTCAATTTTTGTATACCGAATGCACTGAATGCGAAGCAGACGGGAACAGCAAAGTCATCAGCCCCATTCAGACAAAATCGCACTGCGATGCCGACCCAGAACGAAATCCCGAGTCTTTGAGCCAACCGGATAAAATGTATTCGAGCAATTCGGGTTCGTGACATCATGTTGCACCACATCATTACCGAGATGCACAGCCAAAACCTGATGACAGATAATAAACTATTCACAAGCTGGTGTCAAGAAAGATCCACTGAACTGCATTCCTGTTTCAGTCAATAAGTAGTATGAAATTGGGGCCATTAAAAATAGACTCTTCCTTAAAGTTGTTAATATGAGGCTAAAATTTGGCGGAGTTTCATGAATAGCGTTTTTTCAAGTCATAAAAACTTCTACCATTCATCTGTCAATTTGTCAGAAATGGTGAATTGTTCACACAACGCGTGAGTTTTGTTCACTGATGTCGTACACTTTTGCGCAAGCGGAACAATGTCTGCAACGAAAATTTAGGCAAAATATCATCCTTCGATTGCAGCCTAATTGCTCAATGTGGAGTGAGAAACAAACAGCTTAAAATTTGAGTCCAAAACCTTTAGACTGTCAAAACAGTAGATGGACATTTCTGAGTGTGTTTGACAAGCACCTGAATATAATGGTCAAAAATGAAGTCTGTGGTTATGCACAGTCGTTGTGCCGATGATCGTACGACTTAACCGAATAGTCTGTAACGGAAATCGCTTCACTCAGGACAAATTAATTGTACAAGCAGACACTTCTAGAGTAGGATCACGCGTGTCCTGATTCGCGCACTGAGCTATTCCGTCAAATGGAAATAATGAGTTAACGATAAACAAGAAAGAGGAGGAACAAACTCAGTCAGTACTCAGTTGAATTCTTGATTATCGCAAATAAAATAAATACCAGTAACACGGAACGTTTGTTCTCGAACTGCGGTAACTCACGAACACAAAATGTGGAGGGTCCAACTGATTGTCGAGGATGAAAGATTTCTTATTCACTCGTCCACCCACAATTCCTGATAAACGTACACGAATTTGGAAGGGTCGTCTCGAATTCCTGCAGGCCTCCGGTTCCGCATAGTCAGTCATGATCGCAGTCTTAGTCGTAACCATAGCCGTATCCGTAGTTGTCCGGTTCCGATTCGATTTTGTACGGAGTATATATTGCGGCATTGATCAGGTACGCTTTTAGTGGGACCAGCATATTCACGCTGAACAGCCTTAGCTGTAGACATGAGCTTCGGTTCTGGTGCGCTTAAGTGCCAGGACGAGGGCGGAAATCGCTATGGGGTACACGTGTTTGTTTTGCTTTTATATGATTTCGTTTTTGTTTGTACGATCGCGAGTGGTGATAAACGATCATTGCACCCATTGGTCATAAATGCTTGTAGTTTATTCACGAACATTTCAGATTGAAAATAAAGCCCCGTTAATAGTCATTTTATTGATTCTATGATTAAACTCAATAAAAATAGTTTTATTCTCGGTAGCGTGTCACGCACATGGATGGAGGAACAAATTTTCCCTGGAGTTTGTCTACACTATACATCTGGCTAGGCCATGAAATCTGTTAACGTGTATTTCTTCGATTATCATTCTAATTACTGTTTTATCAATAGGAATTTGTGATGTTTCTTTGAGGCAAGGGTTACCAGATTTGTCAATAAGTTGTCCATAAGTCCACGTGATGTGCTTAAAGGTTTGCTCCAGATATAGTCTCAATTTTCAAAATCTCCCAGTCAGCTACCGTAAGCGTGAATGCCCACTGGAGGATGAAATTTTATTTTTTTTGACACATTCGGGATTTTCGATAAGCCGGCTTATTGCTTTTAGATGCTGGTCGCACAGCGTAGAGACAGTTCCACAATGGGGAATTTGTTTAACACAAAATCAATCACCCACAGAGGTGTTATTCTCAATCAGCTCCGTTTTCTGCCGGTATTACCTAAAGCACATTTGGCTCCTTGTTCATTTTTTCACCCAAAAGTTTCTCCCTGAATCACTGTGTTCGTGTTAGTGACGGAGTGATGATTGGAGGGTGGATGATTCCAACTTATGGTCACTTATTAGATAAAATCGGAGGCTTTTCCTTTGCACAGGATTCGACGACAAGGTTGAATATAGTGATGATATCGCCTGGCTCAACATGAGATGTACAACATAGCAAAGGGAAGCGTAGCTGAACAGAGAATCCTCAAATGGAATTAACTAGTGAGGCGCAGGAATCATTTTTCTGCGTTACAATCGATTTTGATAATGTTAAACTGCTTGATAACTACTCGATAACCTGATCTCGCTCCATGTCACCCCAAACTCGTTACTCGTTTGAGACTCACATATGGATAACCGAAAGCAGCTTGAGTAGTTCTGTCACTAGAGGTGATTGCGTATGCTCTTTGAAGCATATCTAAGGGATGCTGAGACAATGGCTAGGAAAGCGCATCCAGTTGCGAAATCCCGAAATCACGAGTGTTCCCTATTTTGTCTTGGTTATAATAACAATATACAATGCCCCCAGCTGTCCATTCATATTAAACACCAAATATATTTTCATTGGGAAAATGTAAATACTTTCTTTGGTTTCAGTTGCGTTTCCTATTAGCCAACCAGCCAATATTCAAAAACCTTGGACAACCTGTTAATGCTTGTCCCATTTATCTTTCTATTTGTCAGTCTTATTCAAAAGGGATTAAAGTTGATTTTCGACTTACCTCGTCCCACCCAGTCCAGATTTTTGAGCAACGGTAATACAGCTTCACCTTGGACTTACTTCTTAGGAAATAAAACGAATATGCATTCAGACTTCCCCAATCGGCTTAGCTTGTCATGAAAATTCACACGGACCAAACGGTAACTTCATTCGGATTTCAGATAATCCCAGCAGTAAACGAATATCACAGATAATCTGGATTTCGTGAGGGAAAATGTATGCAGGACAAAGTCGGAAATGGAAAAGCTGATAAAGTATAGATGCAGCAGACATTTGACTATACATGGACCACTTGCATTCCCGTACAATGCGTCAGTGTCAATCCATGTAGCTTGCATACGTCGAAGAGAAATCCCCCTTGAATGGTTTTATTCGGACTTTCTAGCTGAACAGGAAGAGAATGAACTACTTTCGCCGGGAGATATCAAGCTTACAAGCGACTCCTTCAACGTGTTATATTCACCCGATGAATAGTGTGAATTTCATCCACGCCTATCACCATCATCGCTCAGCATTAAGCAACACGGCAAGCCTCGGTGACCGCTGCCCTTTACTCGGGGTAACGTCATTCAATAATAGAGTGAATATGTAAGGGGAATAGGGAGTGAACCTACACAGGAGGCAAAAGACAAGAATGCTGTAGTAGCCAGCACGCGGAACAAACGCACTTTTCAATAATCCTGATTCAATAGAAAATGACGCCACGACCATTACCGTTCAAGCTCCGCTCTTTTATCTTTCAGTGTCAAACTGAACTGGTATCATTCGTGATACATATGACCAAATACTAAAAGCGCTCTTTCAGTTCAAGATTGTCTGACCTTGCGTGATGCATGCAGTTTTCCCACTTCTTGGTCCAGTTAGGCATTCAAACCAGGTTGTATTTGAAACAGGTTGTGTTGGGGATTTTCCTCCATTTGCTCACCAACTGAATTCAAAATATTCGCCCGAGCTCAGCTGCTAAAATAGAAAAATGATGCGGATCAGAGATGCTAATGTAACGAGGGTAAATATATTGGTTATTTTTTGGAATTTTCTAAGTGCAACGACCCTAGTCCATTCTCCCAACAACAAACAGCCATAGATGTGGTGCTGGGCCTTTCCGGGCCAATATTCATCATAATCATGACACATCAGTTGCTGCTTCGGAGATCGTGTCTCTCGTTTACATCGAATGAGTTGTCATTCATACACAATGCATCACCTTGTACACGTCAGTTGAAATGAATTATGGCCGTGGAATTCGGGCTGAACTCAACTGTGTTACTGCTGCCGTTCTGTATTCGAACCAATTTTCTTTATGCCATTCACTGTCGGAATTCATCAGAAAAAAACAAGGCGGTTAACGTGGTTGAATTTCGATATTTAGCAGAGTTTAATGGTGTGTCTTTCACCGATTATCTAATTCAGCTACTTGAACATCACTGCAACCAGTGGTGCTCGTATTCTGGTTGTTGGGATTCCCATCGAAATGCAAACTAGCAAAAGAGAAATAGAAACACCAGTTTTCTAATTCCGCCATAAAACAATAGGCTTAATGCTAGGTCAACAACAAATCACGGTTGCTCACGAACAGTAATATTTGTAAATTCGGTTGAACCAGTCCGGTGTTTTGGTCCCGCAGCGAGAAAATCACAAGTCGACTTGAATCGGCAAGCAAACTTAGTTGACTCAATTAGAAACCACTGAGCTATCGAGTGGGCTCTTAAAGATATGTCGAACTTGAGCAATGTTGCACATACCTGCCACTGAGTTGCACGGTCACGAGCCGCTGGCTGACAGAAATCGACTGCTACCGACAGATGACTTCTGCACAGGTGATGATTCCCAATGAGGGGGAAACAGTTATGCAGTCCTTCCATGGTTTACTATGGTGATTTGAGCATTGATATCACATGATGAATCATTTCGTGAAAACATAACCTTCTTCTACTGACACAAGCCTTTATTGTCTTAAAACAATTGATCTTAACAATGTGGGCTTTAAGCTGTATCAGCAACCTTTGTGGAAAAAAGAAATCTGGTATCACTTAACGACTATCCAGAAGTTGAAATCATTTCCTCATTAGTCACTGATCACCGACTGAAAGAGTGATTAAAGTGCGGACTAGCTGGCCGAAAACAACGAATCATGGAAGGATTTTAGTGTAGAAGTTCGTAAAACATGGTCTTTTTTCGATATAGAAAAAATGATTTCAAAATTACTGTACATGAAAGGCGTTGAAGAATATCATTGCGAAATATGTTGTACTGCACAGAATTTTGTACACAAAAATGTCGCATTTCAATCAAAAAAGTTACTTTGTAAAAATGAAATAAAAACTCATCCAGGAATGATGTGAGTACATTATGATAGGTTACTCAAGAATTCGGTCACGGTTTGTCAAAATGCACGGTAAACATGGAACAGTGAAGTTCTTGGAGATATATATTCTACAAGGTGTGAAACGAAAAGAGGATCGTGTTGAAATATGAGGGTGGGATTTCGAAAGATCGTTGTGCGGAGGAGGCGAAGTATCTGAAGGAATTTTGGGAGCGGATTTTCCGCATGCTGATAAGCGCTAGTCTTATAGATTGCAGGACAACTCGATTAGTGGTACAAAAGACGCAAGGCTAATAATTGATAGCTCCTGGTTAGAAGTCCACTTCGGATTTCTATGAATAATGACCTCTAGATATGTCATAGAATCAACACCGATAAGAGGATTTGAGTTGATAAACGATGTCTCAAATAGGTAGGTTGACCGAAAGAGAGAGGGAGAGAGAGAGAGAACAGACATCCGATACATTTAGGTATGTTGAGATTTGAACCAGATGGTTCAGAGAAATCACAAACAGAAGACACGTTGTTGGAAAAATTTTGGAAATCATTGTTATTCGAAACGGCTTGAGAGAGGGCAACATCATCAGCATACTTAAACAAATGACAAGGGGAGCTAGTAGATAAGTCGCTGATGTAAATAGAGAAAAGAATCGGTGAAACAACAACACACTGCAGCACTACTGAGTTGTTGATTAACGGTTTCGAAACTTGACCGTCCATTCGTGTGCACTGGTTTCGGTTAGTAAAGTAATCAGACAGCCAAGCTGATGAAAAACTGGGACGACCAAATGTTTGCAGTTCGTGGAGTAGAAGAGACCGTGGGACCGAGTCGAATACCGACGAATAGCCCAGGAAGGTGCGACGCACAGATTTCACTGATGCGTTTAAGGACTTACAAATGTGGCGAACGAGGGAGGTGAAAACGAACAAAGTGGACATGTTAGATTTACAGGCAACTGAAGTTGGTTGTCAGGAGAGAACATAGAAGAACGCAAGAGCTTAAGTATAGCAAGCTCCAACAGTTTAAGACCACAAGGGGTTAAGGCGATGGAGCGAAAAGGTTTTGCTAAAGCAGTAGAATTGTTAGATTTAGGGATGGAAATAATAGTGCTGGGACTCCAGCAATCAGGGATAGAATAGGAGATTAATGATGCGTTAATCAGAGAATTGAATGCATCCTTCAGAGCCACAGCAGCATGTCTTAAAAGAGCTGAGAACAGACTGTGAGTACCAACCGCCATGGTAATTTTAGTGGTTTGGAGAAGATCGAGCACCTCGTCTCTACAAAAACTTGTTACTGCATTATCCTCACCTTGACCAAATATGTCCCGGAGTACAATTGGACGGATGAATGAAAGCACGATTGATACTGTCAATATCAGCAGGAGTTTTCGTATGCTTCTTCCCACAAAACAGTCGAATCTCTTGTTATAGGATTCAATTCTTGTTGCCATTCAACAGTTGTCTAGCGAACGTCATGTCGATGCGTGGGATTTAAGCTTTTATTAGGTTGGAAATGTACCGCAACGCTGAAGTTAATACGGGATTTGTAGAGGTGCTCCTTGTGTCGTCTTAAAGATATCAGTTTCTGGGTGGAGATGCGGCCATTTGAAACGAATAGTGTTTCTGAGGGGCAGCAAATATCAAAGATTGCGTTTGCGTCTCTGTGAA
Organism: Fasciolopsis buskii; assembly: GCA_008360955.1. Taxonomy (NCBI): domain Eukaryota; kingdom Metazoa; phylum Platyhelminthes; class Trematoda; order Plagiorchiida; family Fasciolidae; genus Fasciolopsis; species Fasciolopsis buskii. Next base: position 235,002 of record LUCM01010695.1, read on the forward strand.
AAGTTTGACATTGCCATTGAGCAGGGTTTGAAAAGAGAAACAAGTAGATACGATCGAAAGTGATTTTCGAAGAAGGATAAGGTTGTTGCGTGAAAGGTTACGGAGCCTAACTCAGATTTGATTTGTTCGGCTGAAGGAATGGAATGCGGACCTAGAGTGTACCTTGGGCCTTAACAGAGGCAAACAATGATCGCTACTTGAAACTGGAGCACGCAGTTTCAGGGTAAATAAATCGGGGTGGTTGGTAATAACTCTATCTAAAATGGAACCGCCTCTAGTGCGAGAAATGCAGAGATCAGTCAGATCAAACACAGCCAGCGGTAGGGTTGACACATGATTGTGGCGGCGAACGGATAGCATGATAGAACCAAATATCCGGCAGGGAAACAATGAAATAACAACAGGATAAAATTGTTTCGCAGCCTTGGAAGAGTGCGCTGACTGCCCTACCACTCACTTCCTGGAGAATTGAGCAAAACGCATCAGACATTGATCGTTTACCGTAAAGCCAGTTGACTCAAAGATGAGCAAAACTCAAGACCCAATCTTATGGTAAATTCAAATGAAATCAGTGTAAAATTGTCATTTTTTGAGTGACATGAGTAGAAGACCGGAAGAATCTTTTTGTTAAAAGACCCTTCAGTTTAGCCTCAAGGGCATTAGACCAAATTTTAACTAAAGGAGGGCATTCGCCTGCTGTTTGCTTTGGTGATGTGGGCCATTTTTTCAACGAACCATTCTGTTGTGACTTCCTTGATTTAAACGCGAATTTTTTTTAACGGTGAGTACTGTTTGACGTTGTCAACCCACGTGAATAATCAGGAGATATTTTGTTCAATGAGAGCAATTATGACCATACTAGACCAGTTGTTGTCACTCCAACAATGAGCGAAATAATATTTAAACAATGCAACCGCAGCAAACTCGATCCGCGTCCTGGATAACAAACGTATCTGAGCCAGCTGTCCATGTCTCCAACAAACAGTTCATCATTCCATCTGGCCAGCCAACTCATAGCGGCCCAACTGGATGCTTGTTTGATCAGCGCCGCATTCTACAACCCATACACAACCGATTTGGAACCGGTCTACTTCGACTACGATAATGACTATGAAGAACCGGGTGAATACCGGAATTTTAGATGACCCTTCACAGCTGTGTAGTACTATAATGAATGGCAGGTGGACGAATGAATAAGGAATCCTTCCTTTGTGATAGTCGATTGGGTTGATTCCATGTGCAAGACATAAGTCGACGCGAATCAACAAGCACGCGTGACCGACTTCATTGATGATGGACTAAGCTAGTCTTATTCCACTTTAGTACATTTTGCCTTTGATGAAACAAATGATCAAATAAATATCTTCCTACGCAATGGACAAGTGTTCGTTGATTCGAATGAATAAAGTCCTCCTGAGCAAGAAACGTCGTGCAAGTAAACACAGACGACGATTAGATCATAGCCAAATAAATGTTGATATGCTGCACGATGTTCAGTGCATTTAACTATCTGTCCCGACGTTTCCTCAACTTGTTCTTACCTTCAGCTTTTGAGACCGGGACTGATCGTTTTCGCGCACACAATGTTAAATCACTCCATTCTATGCCTCTCGGCAGCATTCACTATGTGACATTACGCCAAAAATTTTATTCTTTGTATATCAGAATTAGTTTTTACTGACTATCATTCTGATACCGGTTTCAGTGCGTGGAACTCAGGTCCTCCTTTCATCCTTGTACTCAAGGTTTTAACCCCATCCCTGACGCATGAGCGCGGTGTGTGTAATCACCACGCTATCCAGAATGAAGACACAGTTGCTGTCGTTCTGCAGCAATAGTTCCCAAGAGGTTCTCAGAATGTTTGCAGGTTACTAGATAATGTGGTCGACCTGGGAACCCATAGTGGTCTCGACCATTATTTCTGGTACGCATTCCGCTATCGACAATGCTTGTACGTTGTTATCATTGCGACTAACAACCGTTGGTTTCCGGATGAATCTTAGTTGGAATTAGTCCACTAATGGCTTACTTAATTTCCCTCACGTGCTTTGGATTTCCTCTGCAACTCAATTCAAATTAATGTTATCCATTGTGATTCGGGAATAAAAAAGAGATAATCTTTCATCCGTGGAAATGATTTTCTTCTCATGTCTAGCGGAAGATGGCCGCATGCGTGAAAATTTTCCTCTTCGAAGGAACGATTTGTTGTCTATTTCTGATGCACTGGGGAGTAACGAGTGGAATTGCCATTTTCTCGTCTGAACCATCTCTGCTCATTGGACTCGCGCGCAAAAGGACACCAGATTTGCAATTTTGGGAAACAATTAGATATCAGCGTTTCTCATTTAGTATCAGTTATTGACCGAAGTATGAACATTCCAAGTTGCATCACACTAAGCGTTGACTTTTTTAATCACTGTTCTACGGTCGTTAATTTAGTTTGGCCACGAATACGGGTGCAAAACTGTTTTTCGAAATCGATCGGGAACCTATGGGTACCTTGCGGTGAATGCATAAGTTCGCAGTTGGGTACAAACTCAAATTTATTTATTACCCAATGGTCATATTTACGTTAGAGATACTCGATAATGTTTGTGTACAAACTGTTTATGAAACCATTCAGTGTTTTGGCCTGGATGAGGTGAGAAGTACGAAATTGTTACGTTATGACATGAGTTCTCGTTGCTCGTAGATTTGGACCATAGAGGTGTTTATGTTTTATCTTTTACTTCCCTTAATAATGAAAACAATGTACATCACTTTTGAGAAAGGGAGTCGTGGCCAGCTGAGATCTACCAAGTTAGGAAGTTGACCGGCGGTGACAGGATTCGACCCCGTGATCCCATGTCCAAACGCCACGCCCCTATCCGCATGGCCAGGCTATGGTGCTATTCACGGTTGGCATGAAAATATGCTCGTAACCAAGAATTTCTCAAGACTTACTGGTTGCCATAGGGTAAACCGGAATGAAAGAAGAGAAGCATGGTTTCTCGAAATGCCAGTTAGCAAAAATCACAGCAACTTGATGCATCAGAGTAACTCGGTTTCACTAATGAGCACACTCATTCGACTCTTGGTGCTTAGGTGTTCTTTAGGAATGGCGTCGTGTCATGATAGTCACTCCGAAATCGGTAACTGAAAGATCGAAACACTGTTACTTCGAATAAATGTTACCCTTATCGGTTGTGACACGTGTCAGGTACGGATTAACGTAAGATCCCCTCATACGCGATTTGCAGAAAAACTTTTATATCTGGACTCGGTGGATATATGGAGCCGAATTTTTGTGGGGCCAATTGCAGTGGGTGCGAGGCCTTAGAACCAGTGTTTTGTGTGTGTGTGTGTGTGTGTGTTTGGATGTTATTGTGTCCAAAGCAGACTACGAACTGATATCATCCAGGGTTATGCTGCGGGTAGCGCTTATGACTAGAAAGCTTCGGCAGAGCAATAATAAGTCTTGATGATAAATAGGAAGTCAATAGCCACGAGTGTGACGTGACCCGGGTAAATGTTGATCACTAGTGCAAGCACTTCGTGAATGATTCAAACAATAAATAAGAGCGCTTTTCTAACAAGTAACTTAGTTCAGCAAATTTGGCCACTTTTGCTGGTTTGAATGTCCTCAGATCTGGTTTAATGAATCTATCTCATGCTCAGGTAAAATGGCCTAATGAATAAGCGGAGTCATGTCATTCGACCGACGGATCATCAGCGCATCAAGATCGCCGATATCCTCAGGGTTTAATATTTCCAAAGTGTAGGCATTCTCGAGGGATGCTGTCCATAAGGCGTGCAATCTCAACTTTGCGGTGCACAACATTCGAAAAACTGCACACAATGTGTGTCTCTAATTGCCTGTGAATAAAGCGGGAACACAAACCTGCATTTGAATGGGATATAGCAAATAGATGCAACAGACCAACTGGGTTGAAATTATCTGAGCCGATACCTGCGTCGTTCACCATTTGTCACCTACGAAAGGGCCCACCATAAAGCACATTTTATTCGATCATATCTCGGGTCTTTTTTCTGTGGATAGTTTGGTTGAGAAATCCATCTTACTTAAAAGTTCTCCTAGGAAAACATTTTGTATGGAAATGTTTCTACCGTACACATTTTTTCGAGTTGGGCTTCGCGGTTTCTCATAGTTATCGCGTGGCTGAAGGCTACTGGCTCTTAATAAACGATTCAAATTTCAGTGTTTAGAATCAATCTCCGACCTACGTTTGCGTTCTAGTTAGTATTGAATAACAAACTATGGCCACTGACAAGTAGTTATTTCTTATAGCTGAGGCCCATATTGGACGAGTTTCAGGAACAAAAGTTTCTCAAATGATAAGACGAAAATTCTGCGTGTCTCCCGTCGGTCTTTCAGAAGTGGCTGTCGAACTGCTCCTACAGAGATAGTGCATACTGATATCCCGTTAATGAAATCAAGCATGTATGTTCAAATGTACTGCGATTTCGTGTTCCTACAAAATCGAATGCCGAGTACAGTCACTTGGAGATAAAATAGGAGTACCTAAGAAAATTACGCTAAATATGGTGAGATAAATACTAATTGGATAATGTGGAAACATATCGTGTAAGTTTCGTTTCTTACTGCAGGGTATTTCTTGCCAGGAATGGAACAGTAGCAAGGATAGAACTCGTAGCTGGACTGCTACAATTCGAATACGGCCGAAATACCTTATCGGAAGTGCAGCAATGTGAAGATGAGCAGTTCGGGATTCCTACCCAACAAACCGAGAACAAAAAACAATTAGAAAATGTCCCAAACGGCAACTGAATAGGCTAGATACCTCGATACATTTAATCATTCATTTGGCTAAGTAGTTAATCTAACGGTTACTATCGCAACATACCCCAATTTTATTGCATACAGCTGTGAGATTGTGATAGTCTAAACCAGGACTTCATTCACCTTTTGCGTTCCATTTTTCGCGCAGCTTTGACCGGTGCCATGTTTTTACATTAACATCAATGCATTTGCTGTTTTTGGTCATTAGATGCTAGCCTTCATTGTTCTAGAATGTCATGCAATATACAATAACATTCTAACAGATTGCTGAAGTCCTTCAAAGGAAGTATTCTATGCAGCTATATGCTTTCGTTCGGCAAAGCAGTACGGAATAAATGGAAAAGAATTTTAGAGGTAATGTAGTTTTAGTGACGCTTGCAGTTCATTTTCTGTTAAGGGGTAACAACTTACAAAGGTCCTACATATAACCATCTCGTGGAAAACACGTTTCTGCTTAGATGAAACGTTTCTCTTATATTTTGCAACTTGAATCCCACCAATACCCACTTACTTCATGAAACGTCTTGTTTTTTTCGTGTGTTTTACCTCACTGGCTTCATATATTCCATCATTTTTCTGATCTCCTTTCAAAGTACAGCAGGCTAAGTTCCAGATCCCTCAATTTTTATCCTTATGTAGTGGCTTTCCCAGATATACATTCATTCACATCATCATCAAAGCTTGCCAGAATCTTTTCACAGGAATAATCACTGGCTCCTGCTACCCCATATAAAAGCACCTGGCGAAATGCATACCCTCGTCTCTCACTGGGTCCAGTTGTAAGCACCTTCAAATACGTACGCCAGCCTAAGAGTCGTTTATTGTTTCTTATCTGCTGCGATTCTTGAAAAACCTGGAGACCGCAACAATTCCACTTGAAGAAGCCCTGGAATGCAAATGTAAACATATCGCATATTCCTAGGCACTCACACTATTGGTTATTTTGTTCCAACTGGGAATAAATCTTTCGGTTATGTGATGGCTGGATATCTGTTCTTCTGGGTGTACCAAGTATTGATCAGACTTGCGTTGGCTATATCTCGGTGGCTTAGGCAGAATATTCAGACGCGTTGACGGCTGTGTCATGGTTCGAGCACTAGGGCCCTCCAACAAAATAATTTAATTTGATATCGAAAAAACAAAAAGAAAAGTAGTGATAATTCATTGACAACTCTTATTTGCACAATTCTTTCATCAAAAAATATGCACATCAATGGCATGAGATGAATTTGCTCGGTTGATGAACTGGTTCCGACCGAATGGGTCATGCGTGTTGGCCGATTCCCATCACGTTGTCAAGTGAATATTGTGATTAGCCCAATCGACTATCGAGGAGAAAGGATTTCTTATTCACTCGTCCACTCATAATCCGTGATGGACGAAAATGATTCCGAGTTGGTCGTCTCCAATTCCAGTAGGGGACCGGTTCCACATATTCGTAATCGTAGTCGTGGTCGTATTGGATCGGTTCCGAGTCGATTGATTGTGGTGTGTGGATTGTGGCACTGATCAGACAGGCGTTCAGTAGGATCACCATGATCAAGTTGATCATTGGAAGAGGTGAATTGTTTCTTGCATTCATAGATAGTAGATTGGAGTGCGTCGTATATCGTGGACACACCTGTTGGCTGTTTATATATTAAATCGTTCAGTATTTGAACTACGATAATTGGTTGAAAATTGTCATTATACCCATTGGTCAAATGGGACCACAAGTTATCGGTCATAATTTCTGGCCAAAGCTGGTGATAGTCCAAGGGCAAGCGCGTGCAGAAAGGACAAGAAATCACTTTGCTTCGTTAGTTATTATTTGGCCAGTTTTACAGTCTTATGTGTTGAAGTGCGTAGGTTCGGATCATCCCATTCTCTTAAAGGGTGCCCTCAGTTGTCGGTGATTGGTGTGCAGAGAATGAAGCATATTGGTATTTCCACGATGACACTAATAAAGTAGGAGTTACAAAAATATTTAGCAAACCAGGGATTTCGTTCATTTGATACGAATAATCGTTTACAGGACAGTTTTCAATCGAAAGAAAATTACCCTGTGATTTATTAGCTGCGTTTAACGAAGAGTAACTCCATTATGGCTTCTTTCGTAGTCATGGCGAGTCTCAGAACTAATCATTCCGGCTTGAAAACAATTGCGCAACATCTCTTCCATTTATACCAAAATAAAAATTAATTGCAATGCAGTGAAATGTTCGAAATCAACCTTTCAAACTCTTTGGAATTCAATGGAGTGCATTTGTGTCTTTAATACTGTAAAACAGTCTACTTTTCATATTCAAATGTTGAATATACAAAATCAAATGGAAACAGGGGTAATTCGGGGTTCCGTTGGTGAGGCGAGATGAGAATCTAACAAAATTCCACGGGCCGTTTGGTCGATGGAGGGAAACCAAATGCAAGGCTGACCGGTGGACGTCGGATTTATGCGGTCAGATTGGAGTCCGATAGAGAGTAACTCAAAGCGAAAATACCATCAACCTCACCCACCGCTCGCAAGTAATTGCAAGGCACGTGTAAAATGACCGTATTCCTATTGCTTTTCTTAGCTGAACTGGATTCTGTCGATAACCAGGAGATAAATTTATTTGGATTCCCGATCTACTTTTCGATCAAACGCCATTGATCACTGATTATCTTTATCGTCGCTAATCATCCAGATTAACTAGGAGAAAATATGTTTACATCTACAGTAGAAACCTTGATATCTAGTGCCCTAAACATTGCACTTTGTCAATCAGTGTAAATTAATTTTGGACAGTTGTGGTCTTACTGGAAGTACTGTATTGAACTTCTCGGTCCTTCCTTCCCGTACTAGCCCATATGGCGATTAGAACAAATGTCAAGCCGAATAATTTCGGTCCGCTCCGTGATGGAGGTGATCAGCTTCTTTTGTATTACTTTCCATTCACCGTAACATGTTCTGCTCAAGTTCAATGTGATGCAGTCTTTCTCCAGATGCAACTGCTACACGAAAGACATTGGAAAGCGTTGCATGATAAAGCCGGGAAAACCCCCACGGGCACCTTTCAAAACCTCAAAAAATGTTACAAAGTCAAACGCCGCGAACATCGGCTATTTCGGTGTACAATTTCTCTGCAAATCCATGGCTTGATTCTGAAACTAGCACGTGTTGCTCTGCCATACTGGATTTGATAGTGAATGTGTCGATGCTGGCTGATACACATATTGGACTTCAGCTAACGTTGTTCATTTTGTCCTGTCCATTTCAGTGTAGTGTATGTGAATTCCATCGAAATACACCGACTTGCGCGCTTTGTTATAGTATATGTCAGGTCGCTATGAGAAAAACCGAATACACACCAAGACCAGATGTTCCATTTTCATCACAACGGATGCCCTCAACATATGGTCCGGGAAGTGTGTCTGTAATCACCGTTCAACGGAATCACTTCAAGCATCCAAATATTGAAACCCTATTATTTCGTTTAAGTTTATACAAACATTAACTTTATAACAAATGGTTCTGGCTGCAGCTGCCACCCTAAAGCAAAATGTGCTAAAAAGGAAATAGATCTGGCAACGGTGAGAGGTATGCTTCAAAGTTGTAAATTGGGAAACGATACGGAAGAGAAAAGGTTTCGAGTTTACGAGCTCAGCTAGCAGCGGCAATTAAACATCACATTTTGTCGCAAACCAATGCTTCGTGAGTTCGCGTGGACCTCAAACCCACGGCAAAAATTTAACTACAAGAGTCAGTACAGTGGTCAGAGTTTTCATACTTTTTCGGATTTCTTCGAATCGCCCCGTGGAACGAAGTTCCACCCATTAGCTGTTTCAAGAATAGCATACAAACAGGCAAGCGTTGTGCGGGCAATCACAAAATATGTTCCAATTATTTAACCCATTCTGATTCACTGTCTATCATGAAGACTGGACCAAAGGGCTAACTAACTTACGCACAACTTCTGAGTTGCTCAAAAATGTCTCCCACCATATTATACCAATACTACGAAGAAAAAGGGTGTATAATACCGAAAATCTCCCCATATATTCTGCTCCTAACAACCATGTTTCGGAGCCATAGAGGAACACTGAACTCAGTGCTGCCGTGTACACTCCTCTTTGATCAATAAACACATTTCAAGCCAACGCCACAGATGTCTGAGATTTGCAGTTACCAATCGGGTCTTCTGCATGGGCCAGGATAATACACTTCATCTGATATAGGACCGCCAAATGAGAGACAACTACACAAGTAACTAAATCTGTCCATCTCATCCAGCTGCTCCTCTACAAGAAAAGGGTTGGAGGCTTTGAGCCAATCCAGTCATGCAACGTCATTTTTTATCGAATCACAATGATTGATAGGGTGCGCTTGTACAGCTAGACTGTGTTCTGTGTGTTGGAGTATTCTGATCTTTTCACGCCTGTGTAGGTCCACTCCTTGTTCCCTTTGAATATTCACTCTTCTTATAGAAATTTGTAACTCTGGGGAAAGGCACCGGTCAGTGAGGCTTGCCTTGCTGTTTAGCGCTGAACGATGATGATGATGATGATGATGATGATGATGAGTCCTAGGGCGGCATTTTGGATTTCGAAGGTGCAAAACGTACAGCAAACACCTGGATAATCGCTCTGACGATTGAGAAAAACCTACAACTTACTTGAATCTTCACTCAGCAGCACAACATCGTCCGCATTTTCAAATTCAGATAAGTTCTTGCATAAGGATAGGGCTAGCTCTATGACCATTTCAATGAGAAAGTCAAAAAGGAAAGGTGAAAGAGGACAACCCTGAGGAACTTCATGTCTCATGGTGGATTCTGGTGAAGTATTGCCATAAGTGTGAACTAGGCTTTAGCGATTCACACGCAAAAATTGGATGATCTAAATGAATTTCTTTGGCACATTCCTATAAGAGGCAGTGCTAATAAACTGCACGATCGACTCAATCGAAACCCGGTTTCAAATAAAGAAAGGTAGACATCGACGGTCTACAGAAAATGCGCCTATGTTCTGGGTTCTGTCGCAAACTGAGAATTTGGTCAATACAATCCTGACTGGGATGGAACCCGGCTTCGTTCTCACGCATGCACCTTTCGCGAGTGTTAAATAACCGGTGGAGTATTGCTCGCGAGCAGTTTGGATGATATGCTTACTAAGTTAATTCCTTTGTGGTTTTCACATGCGGATCAATCACCTTTAATGTATATCGGCATAATCCCCCCATTCACACAGTTCCTTAGGAATCTCCTCACTTCGCCAGATTGATCTCAGGAGTTTTGTTAACTCCGATGTTAACACTTTGTCACCATGCTTGACCAAGGATGGCAACAGTGCATCTGGCCCAGCCGTCTACGCGCCTCATTGTTTGCTGCTTCCGGAGGGATGGATCTGCGAGCATCTAACAGGGAAACGGAAGTAGAGGATATCCATTGTATCTGAGGTTTGTGTGACAAGGAAGTCTAGGTAACAGTTGCCACTGAGTGCAGAGCTTCTTTCATCTGCTCCCAGTATTCCATCTGATTGTGAGCACTTTGTTGGGAGAACAATCGTATCGTCTAAAATCAGGTGCTCGTGGTTTGTGGTTTTCCTACCCACCTGACCATAGAATAAGCACAAACGAAAGCCAGCACGGACCATAGCATGATCTGGATCCACAGGAATGGACCAGAATGGTCGGAAACCCTCGACTG
>LUCM01010695.1:245478-302976 GCA_008360955.1 Fasciolopsis buskii
ATGATGATGATGATGATGATGATGATGATGATGATGATGATGATGATGAGTCCTAGGGCGGCATTTTGGATTTCGAAGGTGCAAAACGTACAGCAAACACCTGGATAATCGCTCTGACGATTGAGAAAAACCTACAACTTACTTGAATCTTCACTCAGCAGCACAACATCGTCCGCATTTTCAAATTCAGATAAGTTCTTGCATAAGGATAGGGCTAGCTCTATGACCATTTCAATGAGAAAGTCAAAAAGGAAAGGTGAAAGAGGACAACCCTGAGGAACTTCATGTCTCATGGTGGATTCTGGTGAAGTATTGCCATAAGTGTGAACTAGGCTTTAGCGATTCACACGCAAAAATTGGATGATCTAAATGAATTTCTTTGGCACATTCCTATAAGAGGCAGTGCTAATAAACTGCACGATCGACTCAATCGAAACCCGGTTTCAAATAAAGAAAGGTAGACATCGACGGTCTACAGAAAATGCGCCTATGTTCTGGGTTCTGTCGCAAACTGAGAATTTGGTCAATACAATCCTGACTGGGATGGAACCCGGCTTCGTTCTCACGCATGCACCTTTCGCGAGTGTTAAATAACCGGTGGAGTATTGCTCGCGAGCAGTTTGGATGATATGCTTACTAAGTTAATTCCTTTGTGGTTTTCACATGCGGATCAATCACCTTTAATGTATATCGGCATAATCCCCCCATTCACACAGTTCCTTAGGAATCTCCTCACTTCGCCAGATTGATCTCAGGAGTTTTGTTAACTCCGATGTTAACACTTTGTCACCATGCTTGACCAAGGATGGCAACAGTGCATCTGGCCCAGCCGTCTACGCGCCTCATTGTTTGCTGCTTCCGGAGGGATGGATCTGCGAGCATCTAACAGGGAAACGGAAGTAGAGGATATCCATTGTATCTGAGGTTTGTGTGACAAGGAAGTCTAGGTAACAGTTGCCACTGAGTGCAGAGCTTCTTTCATCTGCTCCCAGTATTCCATCTGATTGTGAGCACTTTGTTGGGAGAACAATCGTATCGTCTAAAATCAGGTGCTCGTGGTTTGTGGTTTTCCTACCCACCTGACCATAGAATAAGCACAAACGAAAGCCAGCACGGACCATAGCATGATCTGGATCCACAGGAATGGACCAGAATGGTCGGAAACCCTCGACTGATCCACCTGCACCTTCCCCCTTTCCGTCGGGCGATCGATCGCAGTGTGATCAATCGGGGTCGAACAATCAGGTGACGAGATATCGCTTTTATGTGTGTGTGTTTAGAACGAAATTGAACGAGACCATCTCCGTTTTCGGTGAACTCGGTGGAAACGGGAAATCAGCCTCCGATGTGCCGTTCAGTTTCTGCTAATTACACTTAGGAGGAACCGAGAGAACTCCCGTTAGGACTCATCTTTGGCCTCAGGGGAGCTGTAATTAGTGGGTGCATAAGCAGATACGACAAACAAACAAGAACGTTTCAATCGACTACTATTGGCATGTACAGAACCGTACAAGGGAGCTACATATAAACGGCAGTTGATTGGGATGCAATCTAACAGTGCAAGCTACACTCGCATGTTCAGAGCCATCCCAACGCTGGTCTGATCAGGAGCGCTCGAAGCTGGGTCACTGGACACGCGAAGAGTGAAGCGAGAGAACGGGGTGGTATCTCTGGGCTACGAAGTGTGATCAGGAAAGTAGGGCCTTGTGTGTGTTTCGGAGATACGGCTTGCAGCTATCTTGAAATTGTTAAGAGTTCTAGCTAGGGAAGCTAGTTTGCCTAGTTGAGTGAGTGTGTGAACTTCGGAGGCATCCAAGTGAACTATCCTACTAAGCGGTCAGCGTCCAAGTAGCTGACTCCAAGTACGCTAGCTCAGTCGACAATGTAGATGCCTGCCTGAGCTTGCCTTTTACTGACTGCCTCAAATCACAGTCAACATTTGCTCGACCGCGTATGGAAGCACGAGACTCTTAAAGTTCATCAAATTAAGTGGCCAACTGGTTTGTACATTCTTTCCAGTTCATTGGGTTACTCTCTTCAAGAAATCAGCTGTCTTACGGCATCATGCCCCTTTTATTCTTAAAGCTTCGAAATCTTCTATTTACTTTAAAAATCCATATCAATACCTGAAGCATCTGAACCCGAGATAGTTCAAAGCACTCCATAGTGGATACAAATGTTTCCTGGTGTCTTTTTATCAGTATCCGTGTTCTTCCATGTGTCCGGATTCTTGTGAGACTATTTTGAATGTGAATGTATCATTTCCCTTCCTCTTCTACATTTTCACACACCAATCCGTATGATATTCATTAAGTGAGCCAGGCATTCCAGAGCAGTAACTTTGAGGACACCATTGGCGTGATTATGAATCGAGCCAAAAATATTCGGATGGAATTATCACTTGTCTGTTCACTTTACACATAATCGGAACAAGGTTAAATGAAAAATCCAAATTAGGACATACTCCTCACTCGTATCGATCAAATTGATGCCGTGTAGTGGTCCACGATTATAGGAAGGAAATTTTAGTCGCTTACAAAATGTCCAAATGGGATTAACTAGCAAGGGCATGATTACGTTCTATTTGCTGTAGCGGAATTCATTGTACAGGACCACCACTCAAGTCAAAGTCCAGTCATTCTGCGTATCATCCGGAATTCGTTACTCGCACATAGATCTCCTGTCTGGATTCTCAGAGCAATGTGTTTATTTGTCATTCCGAATGATCTCTTGTGAACGTTTGCCCGTTCCTCTTTCAATATTATTGGCCCCAAGCAGTCCCTTATCTATCGAATATTCTGTTCGAGAAAGTAGATGTCACCTGGAAGCTTCGTTCTGATTTTCACCACTAAGCCAGTTAGATTTTCATCGCATTAGTCTGATCTGAAGTCGAGTTGACGATTGTTTCTCTCTTACGTTACTGAATGAAATGAACGATATTAACTTGCCAAATTGTCTCGTACAATATAATGATGTTCTGCTGATAACACATTCGCAATCAATTGAAATAACATTTGGTCAACGCCAGTCAATAGTTGATTAAAATGTTTATTTGCAGTTTTATGTCTCGCATTCAATGACTTACCAAATAGATCAGCAATCTGGCCTCCATATAATTTTATCACTAAAGAACATAGTAAACCAAGACGAATTCGGTTTTTTGTGATCGTATGAAAACAGCCCTACCGTATTTCTCGCTGCCTACTTCCTTACACTTGAATAAGTGCAATAATTTTCAGGAATCCCCTTCTCATTACTGTTTATCATACTCCCTGGGGCAAGCTGAATCACTTCAGTCACGCCATCTACTGCAAACGATGTTAGCCGAATTTAACTTCATTTCAGGTAAGCAGAAAAATTATCCTGAATAAAAATCTCGTCGCTCATTTCAGTATTCACTATTATATCGAAACTGTCGAGAAGACATTGTCAAGTTCATAACACGAGACTATGTCCAGCCAGACCATTTTTCACCACAGGGTGCAGTTTTAAGACTTGCCCGGTTTAGCTGGCAAATGGCAAAAATGAACATTGTGTTCTGGGATGTCGCTTCTTGATAGTGGTCCGAATAAGGAAAAGACCGCACATATTTCGCTCAAATGTACATAACTCGGTCATCGTGACATCAAGTCCGTTCTACTCTTGAGACTTTGCACGGAAATAACTCATTATGTTATGCACTCTGGTGCAAACGCCTGCAAATGTTTCTGTATGCTTTTGTTGGTCAATAATCAATGATTTCTCATGGTGTCTGTTCTCACGAACCCAGGAGCCAACAGTGATAACATAATATTTTTTGTTTCATAATGTTTCGTAGCATATATTTGCTGATATGTTAATTGACATTCAGGATGACCTGAATATGAACATTTGTGTTCATCCCATTTGTTAAATAGCGAGGACAACTCAAACTGTAGTCACTGTAAAGTCCCCGCCAAGTGCCAATTCATCTTTAATAATCTCACGCAAAATGATGAAAAATGGAGGCGGAAGCTGGGTGTTTCAAATAATATTCTGTCGTGGGGAAAACGCTGGTTTGAATTCAGTGTTTCGTACTTTTTGTTTACGTTACTAATGTCACAGAATTATTTTGTTTAGTTGATTCAGCTCAGATATTTCGTATTGACAAGAACTGGATGAAGTTCGCTCGCCCAATATCAAGGTCACTGGCGTTTTCACTAAAGCAGCACTCTGTGAGAACTGTCATTGTCAAATGAAATGAAAGAATCATTTCAATAGTTACTGCACCGGCCGTTTCGGTAATCTCACATATCGGTTAAAATGCTCAAGTAACATGAAAAATGAAACCGACATAGCTAGCCAATCACTCAGACAATCGCATCACGGGTTCAGATGGGATTCAAGAACACACGCATCGTCGTACTCCATCGTGCGAATCAAAACTAAGGACTGAAATGTTTCACTGTGATTTATTTGCAAGTTCGTTCTTCAAAACCATTATCCAATGGTAATCCATGCAGTCTGTTTGATCTGTCCCCCCCCCCTAAGGATTTGTTGACAAAGGACAGATTGTTTACGTTGCGTTTTCTTCCCTTTCACGTGGGGCACAGTTTGGCAAATCAATATATGCAAGACCCGTCGTTGAATTTGTGTTTGTCAGTTAATCAGGATTCGATAAACTGCAGTGGAGGCACCAGAATAAAGCTCTCCTGAACGTTTCTTCAGATAATTTTCACAAGAAGAACAAAAATGCGGATTGGAGGGCAGTAGTGAATAGGCTGCAACAATGGACGAAAAAAACATCAGATATTAACACACAGCTTCACAGGATGTTTCATTATTGCTCACAAAAGTTCCCTTTACAGCGCGGATTCAAACGATCCATTATTAGGAGGAAAAGAATAAACTATTCTATGAATATCCGTCCAACTACTTCCTTAGTTCAGAATCCGCATTCTTATCTCTAGGAAATTAGCATCAATTAATCGAAGTAACACCCCAGATTACAGTGCATGAAATATTGTTCATTGTGTTCACTGCATTGACTGGAAATAAAACCAACCGTAAATATCACCAGTTTTTGCCAAACACATTTTTCTTATATTGCTCTGATCAAAAACGAATTCTGGGGTTACCAGGACAGTTGTTAACCACATGAGAGCTCCTCACATGTCTGCATGCCGCTAGCCGTATACTGAAGCTCATTGAGATTCTTACGTCTGCACACCAGTCTGATGGAAAATGATGATTCGACTTCCCAATCCGTTCATCGGAAGCCTGTCTAGACTTGAAGGCACTCGAATTGTGAATGAGCAGCTCCCACGTAATGAAGAAAGTCTTACTTCTCAAATATTGTTGTCCATAATGAAATATACCAACAGTGAACCACAACGCTTATGAGTCGTTTGCACTGTGAGATGCTATCCCGGATCCAAAATCTGTTTACTAAGAATGTGCAAACACCCGGCAATTGCCTTTTCAAACGACAAGGTATACCATTTCGGAAAACAATGAAAAACTGTTATTAGAGAAACATTTGTGCTTCGGATGAACCTCTGTCCAGCAAATTTTCGGTTGAATGTAACGTGGCCTTTTGCAGTGTTTCAATTTCTAACAACAAACGTGAATCAAATTGATCCACGAACTGTATTGGCATTATCAACAGACACAGTGGAGTCCAGTGACGTTTATCCAAAACGATTTCAGATAATTAAACGCCATTACCAAATGGAACACTGTAACTTATAACTTTGACGACAGAATATGTCACTCACGGGCACAGTGTCTACGTGAGCCAATCATTAATGAAAAGTAACTCGGTGAACTGCCTAATTTGTCTATCTATTGGTCATTCTCCAACATTACTGTTTAATTAAATGAAGCAAATTCCAACTAATTTCAAAAATCTCCATCCCATAAATACCGCAAAACTGGATTCGGTTTAAAATCGCCGAGAGCAAACTTTTACGTGCAACTGGCATTTTCAGCAACCTGATTCTGAAGATACCTCCCGATTGTCGAACATGCGATCGCCCCACTTCTTTGTCCAAGAATGGGTCTAACACGGATAACCCAACAGCTTGAATATTTGCATCATTTAATCCACTTGTGGAAATTTCCGCCCGGGGTTCGGGCCAGAGGAAAATTTAAAACTAACCGAGTTGGTGTTGGGCTTGATTGGCCAGCAGCGGCCAAATGGATAAGGTCGTGGCTTTTGAACGTGAAGGTCGTGGGTTTGAGTCCTCTCACAGCCAGTCAACTCTCCCTCTTGGCACTCCTATTCTCGCTGTGGCCCCCTTCGTGAAAATTGATGCACAACGTGGTTCCATTATTAAAGGAAATAAAGGACAAAATGCAATTACAGCTCTTCTCTTACATTTATATTACTCATGTCATTGGCTTGACCTTGAATTTTGTGGAAAATTAACCTCGAAAAGTTTTCGATTGCCTTTGATTTCAGGATTTCGATTTTTTCCCTTACCGTTTAGTTCCGAAGACGAGTGATTCACCTTTGAAATTCGCCCAATTCTGTTCATCTTCAAGAATGTAAGTCCCTTTGGTTTTTGACAGCGTTCCAAGAAGAATTTAGTATCTGTTTAATGGACAGGCAAAGGTCAACTTGGCCAGGCACTTTCTTTCTTTCCGAGGTTACTGATTTCAATTTGGATTTAGTATGTTTTGCCCAATTTGATGTGCCTACTGACTGGTCGCCGTGGCGAATCCAAGCTTTGGTATGCTCATTCCAATGTGATATGTTCGCTTGTTGACCAATATGATGTTTATGAACAGTTATTGAAGAAATATGATTTCAGTGTGCCATTCCCTAAGTTCTTATAAATCACCAAAAGCAAATTACATTACGAAATCGTGGTGCCTGTTTCTTGAGTTCACGTGCGGCATACTTCTCTCCTAATCAGATACTGCTTCAGATTGTATCTAATGCACGAATAGGGATTTGTCCTCACTTCGTCCACATTTGCAATCAGCCAGTTGCACCCGATCATATTGGTAATATTGCTGATTTGAAATGTCTGTGAGTTTTTAATGAAAAGTGTTAATATTACCATCGTTCTTAAAATGTTCTAAATATATCATCAAAACTCCATTTCACGGACATTCCACGTCCATGGAAGCAATAACGTACCATTCCTTGTACAGAGGGTGTCGCCATACAAAACACTTTCGCCTGGCTCCTGTTTTCTTTCAATCAACAGGAAGACCGTTCTCCATTTCCATAGAAATTTTTTCTTCATGGAACGTTCCTATCGGCACAGTCACGCTAGAAAATACTTTACCGTGTAAGAAGCTTTAGTAGATACAAGGCTTTAAATTACGTCAATTGACAGGTTTCGTTTGATCTGGAATCTTTAAAGCATTTTACATTTACCCATTAATCACCTGTGAGATCTTCAAATTAGAAGGAGAAACATTCTGATCTAATCACCCATATAAATGACCATGGCGATGAAATTACCAAACATTTCAACAACAGCTATTATCTCAAAAACAGCAACAGATTTACGCATTCAACAATATTATTTCACACTAATCGCACTCCTTAATCTGTTTTCTGCAAACCTGCATTTGTCACAGTGCCACGAGATCAATATTTTGAATGTCTTTCTGGCTTTGTGGTACAGAGGACAGCTAATCCAGTATCTTAATTCGTTATTCTGCTCGCTAACTGTGACCCATCCACTAATGATCCTATCCCCGCTAGTCTCTCATTTCTCATGTGGTCATATTGACACAATTTCCTCAAAACCACACACAACAGCTGCTGCCTTTTGAAAATTTACTATTTTGCGATATATGGGGTCGACCTTGACCTAACCTGAGTAGACCTAAACTGAACCGTGAGCGTGGAATTCATTATAAACTAAGCTACGGTAAAGCAGTCATTCCACATTCCAGCCCTCTTTCCAATAACATTCAGCGCATCGGTCAAACGACAAAACAAAAGGTTAGCGTGACTGAATTTTTGCATCTTAGGCTGTATAACACAACATCGTTACCAATTCTCAGCTTTGTCTACTTCTGAAGTCAGAAGTGTCCGATTTCTGGTTGTTGGTATTTCAGTCGGTACGCAAGCGGGCGAGGATTGCAAGATTACGATTCCGCTTACTTGGCTTCCACATCCTCGTTCACCCTTCGTCCTAATGCCCATTTCGATCTACCTACGCCAAACCATGGCGTCACACAATCGGCACCGTTGGCAAGTTCGCTGTAACCGTAGTCGCCTTTGATTAGCCATCGGCTTACACTCCTGCTGTGCTCGTATTCCGTTAATCATAAATCTTGTCAGTATCTGTTTCAATCTACCTACCTCCCCGAAAGATGGAAAAAGTTGCACGTCACGTGAACATAATTTAAATGCCTAAATGAATAATGCCAGATTTCCAACCTGAATAGGCATGCTTCCGAATAATTTGTAACGGTCTGTGCAAGCCTCTGCAAAGTTGACAATACAACTGACAAAAACGCAGATGCAGACTCAAGCAGAGACAAAACAGCCTGGTTTTGTGAGGAGGTTCTGACTTGATCAGGCATCATACAGACGATAAATGTGCACAAACAGACGCCGACTACTTTGCATGAGGATTTTTGGGAACCAGTCAAAATGAACACTTCTGTTTTGTTTAACAGTGCTATTCAGGTGGTCGCCCTTTTCGGTGAGAAATGACATCCGTACATAAGGAGCCAATCGGTGAACTGAAAAGACATGAAAGTCTGCAATGAACGCAAAATGTCACTCTTCAATTACACATTCAGTCTGATAACTTTTATCTAACAGAAGCGGACTTGTTTTGATGTTTTATTTCAAATAATTCCTAATTAGAATCTTCACATGGCTCATACAGAATCTCCTTTGGCGATTGTACTGCCAATTTTCCCAACTGCAAATAAGGCATAAAGAATAAAGCCACCTGAAATTATTCCATCTATAATTGAAGGAGGGACGAATACCGAGTTGCTGCAAAATTTCGGAATATAAGGTGTTTTCTGGCGTCGATACCATGCACCACAAAGTTTTCGCCTACTTGTCTCATCGAAGTTGCCTAAATAAATAATTCCGAGGACAATCCAGAATAGGTGGCAGAAATAGCATTTTGTCAATTTAATAAAACACGAGTCGTGAGAATGCTTTTGCACCGAAACTGCAGTCAGCTGAAGAGTGACCTCGGATTTTGGAAACAAGTAATTCATCTCGATAGTTTTCCGCTCTTCTGCCGAATAAGACACAAGCTAGTCACTAAATTCACTTGCAACGGTTTCAATGGTAGCCTAAGCCTAATTAATTGCATAAGGAATTCATTCAGCTGAGTGATCAATTTGATCGAGGAAGCAGCCCATCCGTTGCCTCAGCATTCGGCGGGGCCGTCCAATACGAATCCTAAGCAATTACGCTGAACATGATTTACTATCCCACTTCTGTATAACTAAGGCAAAACATGCTAACCAAAAATACTCCATCTGGTTGGCTGTACGCCGCCATCTTGATTGTGATTGTACAGTTGTTGAAGCTGGCTGATGCGCTCACGAAATTTCACTCCACTTTTCAGAGCTCGGATCAGGAATCTCGTAACCATCCCCCCTATTTTGGAAGAGCCGGGAAGGCGTGCATGTTACAATAGTTGTTAGACCAACTCTTACGTCAATATCTCCTCGTGACAAACAATAGCTCATTGGTAGACAGAGTTATTGGAGCCTGTTTTATCTAATCGTGTTTCCAAGGTTGTGCGTCAACACCCGGTGGCGTAAAGTACACAAATGATTTGAACCAACTATTGCCTAGGCGTAACTTTTTCAATTTCGTGGATCTCATGGGCAAATGCAACATCCGATAGCTTCTGCATAATTGACGTCATTGATCACCTGGTTCCCGTTGCAAAACAACACTGACTTTGAGGGTATCTAAAGCCGGCATGGTAAACTGCCTCTCAGATACCCGTCATCATCATCATCGTTCAGCGTTCAGCAGCAAGGCAAGCCTCACTGACCGCTGCCTTTCCCCAGAGTTACATGTTTATATAAAAAGAGTGAATATCCAACGGGAACAGGGAGTGGACCTACACAGGCGGGAAAAGATGAGATGCTGCTGCAGCCAACATACGAAACACAGTCTAACTGTACAAACGCACGTGTTTTCAATCATTCTGATTCGATAGAAAATGATAACACGATCGCCACTGTTCACGGTTCACTGCCATATCCTTAAGTGTCTCCAGCCAGCAAGTCGACGAGTCTCTCGGACCCCAACCAGGAAGGCGTGAGACACCTACTTTACCTAACTTTGCTGTACATTTTCTCATCCCACGTTGCCACGTCATCTGTTGGCCTCCACATGGCTTCTTCCTTTCCTTAGGAGGAACACAAAATAGGGCACGGCATGGTGTTCGCCATACGTAACCGGTGACCCAACCCCAACCAGCGCAGAGTATACAAAGTTTCAAACGCTGAAACAAGCGATTCTCAGAAGTGGCACCCAATACCAGATTCCTAACCTCAATATTACTCACCCGGTCACTCCATCCATTTCTAGCCATGCTACGTAAACATCGGTTGTCGAAAACCTCCAGCCGACGAACATCGCCCACACGCATACTTCACGTCTCGCAACCGTACAACAGAACTGAACGCACTGCGGCACAGTACACACGACCTTTCAACTTCAGTCAAATGTCAGGCCGACGCCACAAGTAATTCAGTTCAGCGTAAGCTGCACGAGCCTTGGATATACGCATACTTACCTCTAATCCCGAGCTACCATCGTTAGACACACAGCTACCAAGGTAGGTGAAACGGTCCACCATTGTTGTTTCCTCTCCATCCAGTATCAAGTTCGGCACTGCTGTCGTCCAGTCCTGTAACAGCACTTTGCACTTTGAAGGTGCAAAACACATGCCAAACCGAGCAACCGATCTCGACAGTCTATCTAGTGCCCGTTGTGCATGGTCCGCAGACTCGAACAGGCACACGAAGTCATATGCGCAATCTAGGTCGCAAAGCTTTCCTCCATTTCCCAGCTCGACTCCTACATCCAGGGGACCTCCTAAAGCATCTTCCATCACCTCGTCCATGACGAAGTTGAACAAGAATGGAGAGATGGGACACCCTTGTCGAACGCCACTAGTCGTTTCGAATGGACTTGCTAGTTCACGGTATACTCTCACGCGACCATAGGTATGCGAGTACAATGCTCGCAACAGGTTCACAAACTTCGTTGGCATAACCCTCCGGTGGAGAACACTGAGTAGTGCTGGTCGATCCATGGAGCCGAAAGCACCTTTCAAGTCGAGGAAGACTACGATCGTAGGGCCGCGGTGCGTGTGGCGCGTTTCGAGTATTTGTCGGAGAGTGAATATTTGGTCGTTGCAACCTCGACCTGGCCGAAATCCGGCCTGTTGTTCGCGGATATTACCGCCGCGAATCGGTGTCAAACGGCGAAGCATTATCGATACCCATAGGATCTCCAAATCAAATCTGAGGTGGCCTATGGAGATTAATGGGGTTACGATGAGCATGCGTCTAGTCCCGCTACCTGCTGATGTGTTCGTGGCATAAACCGATTATTACCACCCTTCACCATCGCCCAATACTTGATGCTTTATTCCGAGTGTATCGTTGACTTAGTCATCAAATTTGTGCCGCTGGTTGAACTGGTAAAAGGTTTTCAGTGCACTGTATAGTGCTACTAATTTAACGTCCGAATTTGATGGAGAAAGTCAATTTCACTTTCTGGAGGCCAGTTCTACAGGAGACTCGAGGGGAACGCAAGAAACTGACGGTACGTCAACTTTGTTGTTCCCATCCAAACCTTGTCCGTTTGTTTAGTTTACGGAAATGGTCAACATGTTGGGAAGGTAGATGTCCGCGAATATAACTTACCAAATGTGCACTCAGGGATAAATAGATTCGCAGATTCATAGGAATATTTTGGCCTGGCTCTACAACTGCCATGTAACATCATCGTAATGAAAAGAAAAGCACACAAAAGACAAATTTTTCGCCGGATGCTTTAGTAAGGCAGCCAACTGTGCGTCCCCTCATCCGCATTTTATTACATGTCGTTGATAGTAGTCCGTAAATATTCGTTCCCCATTTGAAAGGTATACCACCTGCCCTGCATTCATTTATGACTACATTTTTTTGTTCGCAAATGTTCGTAAAGTTGTGTAAGTTGGACGAAAGTGCAGGTCTCTCAGTGAAACAAGGAGCGAACAAGTTTGACTGAGAAGCGAAGGGAAGCGGACTCTTTCCAGAGCCCCTGACGCACGTCTCGCAGCTAAGAGGTCTGTCATTGGAAGAATGCTGATTCCGGTGAAAGGAAAAAGCGGTCAACTAAGGACAGTTGGCAAAGACGGAATCCATCATAATCACCACCCATATTCAGTCTCTAAGATCTAGGAATCTGTTTTCAAAGTCACCCAAATAACCATAACAATCACTGTCAGTTACGCACGGAAAACTGCCTACACCGTAGTGATTATGTGACTAGATTTAGTCAGATTTGTGTGGATTGCAGTAAAAATTGCATAAAACAGTCTTTACCAACTGCAAACCATGACATAAAATGTCCCTTCTTTGCCTTTCCCGAACATTCCTTATCAATGCTGCATTTTCTGTCAAGTATGTATTCTCCTTACACCAAACTTGGTATTTGACAAAACAACGTTTGCAGTTGCGTATCTCAATATCATACAAAGTAACACATCATTTTCTCGATACTCTGAGCACATTCACCAATTCAAATGGGACAAGTTTGTATAACAGAATACAATAGCAATATCCACAAATGGAGTGTAAGGGAAAAATACATCCTCAACACAACGGAATGCAGAATGCCACAGTGGAAGGTCTCAGCACAAATTCACAGCGGATTTTTGCCACGAACTGCAGGAGATTGCATCGCCTGCATCCCTGTACTGCTTTAATTTTCAGTAGAAAGTGTTGTTTCCTTGGGAGATTCGTGGTTTCACTCACAAAATCTTATACTGCCTTGGGGATATTTTCTCTCCTTCTCTACCCTTTAAACGCAGCTAATTTCCACCAGCGGGACCAACGTAAACTCCAGTGAGCGTCCAGTATTTAGCGGACCAAATTTGCGAAAACTTGAAAATTACCTTATTTCAGTGGTGCAGCAGATGCTCCTCTTTTGATGTGATCACTTTCGAAAGGAAATGTTTAGCGCTTGTTGACCTAAAATATGCTTCATCCAAAATTTCCTCATACATCTACGCCAAGTCATAGCCTGAACTCCACTTCACTTCTTTCAGCCTTTTCATGAAAGTTCAAAAAGAACGGAAAGTTGGACAGCAAGGGGATGTGTCCAAGACATCAAAGGCGATGTAGAGCCATTATCTCAGTCAGAGAATGACTAGTAGCACCCAACACTGCGATGCACCTGACCACTGTTCACCCAATTTTTCCACCAGACTCGAGGAGTGCTTCGGAGACATCAGTGATTGAATAAGGGCAGTTACTGGACCTACTCAACGCGGACAAGACAGTTCTCTCAACCGCAGAAGATAACAATATAAACTGCGGCCATGCACATCATACCCTTGAGGAACAGCGGAATTTCATGACAGGGCCACAAACATCGCAGGTTTGCGAAGGCTGCTCTGACTTTTGCAGTTCGTGATGTGCTGCCTCTCAAAATCTCCGTCGATTTTGGTCAGATTCCCCAAGTAAATAAAAGTGTTCACCATCTCTAACTGGTCATCGCAAAGGATGAAGTTTCATTAATGGAGGAAGTAAAAGATGTATAAAAATAAAGAGATAATTTAAACCGATAAGCCACCAGTCGGTTCCTCCTACTTGTCATTTTACCTTCGCGGGCTTCATAAATATTTAGCAACCTGACCGACAGTCCTTAACGGGGCCATGGAGTGTTCTGGTAGACTTTTCGCAACAGTGACGAGCCTAATTTCGTTGAAAATCTCTACATAGGAAAAGTTTACCGTGGACAATATTTCTGTTTGAATCGGTTGATATTTTTCCCGTGCAGATGAACAGTCACAAATGAACCAGTTTAGACCTACTCAGAGTTTTCTTAACCTACTCGGAACGTGATAGCTACCAGCATTGGAGTTCCAGTCTTTTGCTCAAAATGGAACATTCTTGAACGGAAAAGTGGTCAACATAGGTGTATCAATTTATCAAACAGATTCAAAATGAAAACATCCAGTTCTTTCCTCGTCAGTCAAAACATTTGAAATGTTTTTCATTTTGATCATGCACATTAGTAATGCATCTCGAATTTTTTCGAGGTAGCCAAGGGAAAGGCATTTATCGGTAGTTTATATGCTGACCTGCTGTACGGCTACAAATGGTGCAATTTTATTTCGTTGAAAGCGATCAGTGGTGTCTGTAACATATCAAACTTAGAGAAAATATGAGTGGAAATGTACTCAACGAACTGAGAAATAAGTACATCCCATCGCATGCTACTATCGGTCTCCGGTTGCATATTATTCTTAAGGTTAGTCATTTTAGAAAGTTTTGCGCAACGGCACCGAAGAGCTGCAAATGTTTCCCAAGTTTATCACAATAATCCCATTAAAACACATTGGGAGTCAATTCGATCAGTTCAAAATATAAACTTTACAAATCCCGTTTGGTGGAATCGAGCGTCAGCTTTGCCGGATTGTTAGTGCACGTAAGATTTACACAAGCAATGCCCGGCAGTTTTTGCTAGGGGCTATCAAGAAACATACATTCACATAAGTTTCACGCCCCCGATGACTCGTGGAAATCATAAAAGTGACCGCAGTACTCCTATAATTGCAGTACGAAATTAAATATATCAGTCGGTTCACACACTTGCCGGTGACCTCTGAGAATGAGTGCACCTACTCTGCAAGTCACCCAGGTTTCATCTACGAACCTAGCTGGATACCTAAACCATGGGCAAAAATCAGTTACGTGAAACCTTATCGGCCAACTCAGTAGCGGGTGCTCATCTGTAAAAACCTTTATCAAATGACAAAAAGTATCCCGCTGTGAACGTAGAAAGCAGCGAAAAATAATTTTGCCCATGTAATATGATCGAACGAAAAGAAAAGTCGAAAATCATCTACCGTGAGTGGGAAAACCTGGATTCGTTGATTTTGCACACAGTAATTCGAATTCCCGATCATTCGTGACCACAACCCGGGTCTATGCAAGCAACACAAACTGTTAGTTTTATGGGTAACTAATTCTGTGCAAAACTGCATTCGTTCTCTCAAATTGGGACATTTACATTGTCTGGTAATCTGTTCTTTCTATCTTGCCTTTCAGCTGACAACAGAAGTTTGTGTAGTGAAGCAGGCTCTGTCCGTCGCCGAATGGCTGATGACTGTCATATAGCAGTCGGTGACTATAACTTAGGAAATTCGGGTTGCTTTTAGCAGGCTTGACCTGGATTGAAATGGCTGCATATTTTCGGACAACATACGCTGTAATCAGGCACGTCATATGAATTGGGTGATCCAATACTGTAACTTGGCAACCTAGGTTATTGTAAGTTGCAAACAGACGTTTACCTTAACCCAAGTCATGAACAATAAAATCAGCTAAGGACCACTCAACGGTAGTATTGTGGATTTGTAGTCGAATGAACCCTACGCCTTTTAAGCTCAGGTTACAACCCCCCTCCCCCTAAATAACTGATCGTCTTATGCCAGGACATAAGATTTTGCGACAGACCAATAATGGCGTTATTGCCAAAGCTACCAAGAGTGAACTTCTATGTTGTCACACGACCAGCAATCAGCCAAATTAATAACGAAAAATAAAACAACAAAAGAGACCGTTGGTATCGTAATCCTAAATAGGATGCACGGCATTGAGGAAGCGCCTATTAAGATCACCGCAGGCCATACACACTCCACATATTCTGCAGCCACCCAAATGGAATATCACTGACTACCCAGGGTGTTCATAGAAGCGTCGGAACTAATTCCTATGCAATCTATTCTCACCCACACCAGAAGTGAACTCAGTAGTAGAGAACTGAATAAGGTTTACCAGAAATGCACGTCATTAGCATGCTCGTTCAGCAAGTCACTGGAGAGCGCATGCTAGCCCCACTAAATGATATACCAAGCTGCAAAGTGAACGTTAGAAGGACACACTCGACATCCATTTACACCGATTCCACTCATGGTGCAGAGATTTTTTGACATTCAGATTAGGCCCCAACCGATATTAGACCACGCAGAGACATGTACCGAAGTCACAAAATCTTTTGACGACAGAGACAGGTAACAACCACATACGGGAGCCTATACAATCTATTGCCGCTCATTTTCCTGTCTTCATGGGCACTGTAAACATAGTGCATGATGAATCGCCACACCCACTGCTCTGGTCGGAGGTTGACAGCTGCAATGACATCGCCTTGATTACATCGGTTGATAAGCTGAGTGAAAAAGCCACAGGAGCATGTCATTTAATGATGAGCAGAATCTATCAGCGGACTTATCGACCAGAGTGCCGATCGCGGAATTTGGCATCCGCTTGGCATGACTAATTTGGTCAGAGTTAGCGGGAATGGCAGACAGCGAGGAAGAATCGGTTCACCATTTGGTGTTTTTCTAGATAATGGCCGATGTATTCGATGAAATAACCATGGAAAATGAGACGAAAATAAGTGTTTAGAAGCCAAAAAAGCGAGTGCAAACAGGAACGAAGGGGAAAATTTGGTAGCCAAAATATGACGAAACCGATAAGCCACTCAGTGTGCACAAATCAGTTATGCAAATGAGAATCAACAAATTTGAGCAATGCTTCTTATGTTAGATGAATGATCCAACACTTTTACGATGCACAACAATGGCAGACCCTTGGGATGGATAGGTCGGGACAGGCCTGAAATTGGTTTTACTTGAGGGGCTCTATTGTTACTGCCTGCGGGTTTGGCACCGAACGAATGTCAACATCGACGCAAGCAATTGGTCTGCGAACGGATAACGAAACCCTATCGCCGTTCGGTTTACTCAGACGGTAGTAAAAGTCTTTAACGATCAAAGGAGAAAGCAGATCTTTTGGCTGTGCGAAGGTCCTACACGTGAGATATCGGTCAGCTCGCTACTATGGTTCATCGTGAAAAATCCAAATGCGCCGGGCACAAAAGTTACTCAGACCAAGAATGAACTATAGCGCTCTGAATACCCTAGTTACTTAGTTACTCGAATGACAGTTTCCCACCCCGGATTCGATCGGCAATCCCTAGACGAAGAATATGGAAATATTCTGGCGTTTTTGCAGCTTTGACGATGGATTGGCCACTGACATTAGGAGGCAGTCAAGACCTCAGTGAAATCTGGCTACTGAAACTGATAAAGCAGCCATGTGATATGAGAGCTGATCGAATCGAGGGCTTACTGAGGGCGGGTTGTGACCGTAATGAAGCTACGTAATCCATGATATAATGCACCAAAATGTTTCAAAATTACTTGCATCAATTAATACAACCGGGATAAAAAGCAGGTCATAGTGACAACGCATCGACAGGGAAGTGAGAACTGCTCACAACAATAGTCTTCTGATGCGAAAGCCTGCGCACGCATGTTTTAAGGGTCACCGAACCAAGCGCATGTTCAAAATCCGACCAGTAAAATCGCCAGTTCATGTTTGTATTTGGCCGCCTAATTTCAGCGGTCCGAAATGGAACATGACCGCAGAATGTTTCGGAAGTCAGCCCTTGATTGAGTAATTAATGCTCTACAACACAAGTCTGTTAGCCTGGCAGTAGTGAAAACATCTAGACACCCGGCTTTAAAAGGATAAAACAGCACAAACCAAAGTGCACCACCTGAGTTTCGCTTTCGCAAGCCTCAGGCAGCGCGTTGCATGCGACTCCGACCGAGAGAGCCCTGGCTCAAGCAATCAATCGGTGCTTTCATTTCACTCAAGTTCCGACGCAACTCTGGCCCGTGGTTAACGGTTGTGCCATCTTGTGGTTCTCTAGTATTTTGAAACATGGCCCTCTAATGACACTCGTCAGGTATGGTGATAAGCATAACGTCATGGCCAATCAGACGTATTGTTCAGGTATGTATTAAGTTGGGTTACGTCCTTGATCTGTTAATAAGCGGTCAATGACCACCGTCGTGCGTCATGTATAACTGAAGCTTATCCGGTGCACTGAGCAAACATCTAACTGCCAGAACTCCAAATTCTTAGAATCGTATTCCCATAACTTCAATGCACAAGTTTACTTGAGAGAACTGAGCCATTCAATCTGAATACAGAGAACAACATGTGCACATCCTCTACCGTATCTAGGATTTGAACACGGTATTTCCAACTGGAAAGTATATGTGTCACTATTGTACCACCAGATCCTCTCCAGATGTCGTCCTTAAAGACAAGCTGTCGGGCAGTGCTCGGTGTCATTGAGGACTACATCCAAACAAACTTAACTAGGTAGGTCTGATTAACATGGAGGGGAGCCGGTGACAAAGTGGTAATAAACAAACATTCCAGTTGGATATCCCGAGTTCAAAATCTGGCAGCGATAGAGGGTATGCACCAATGATGAGCTTTATTAGGAGCGAAACTTGAGTCTGAAGCTTCCTGAGTGTAATGTTGACCGGTTGGCCTGGGGTTTGTGCGTGGAAGGAGTCCGAATGGCGGTCAACCGAGGACAGAAAACATGAATTCCACACATGACTAACAAATAATTAGGAGCTCTTTTTAGAATGCGTTATTTAGATTAGGTGCCTTGTGTCTACACGCAATAATACACAGGAGTCTAGATTATATTACCCTACCCCCATGGTCTGTGGTAAACATATAGTTCATTCTGGATGAGGAGGAAAATACATATGTAAAGTACAATGAAAATAATGCTGGTCACCTTCAGTGCGAGCTATTATATGCACGCAATGAAAGAAGTGCAACACCTAGGACTTACGGGTCAATTTATCAACAGTGACAGAGAGCTCCGCATGAAACATTGACTGCTAAGGGAACATACAAGGGACTCAACGGGCCGGATATGGCAACCAACGAGGTAAGAGTGGATTAATGTCACTTGTCGAATAGATCGGTGGAAGTGAGATGCAAAATTCGACTTTCGAGGAGAGAATCGCTGTGAGGATTTTGATCACTAGTTGTTGATTTTTGGGCGAACGGAATCTATAAGATGAGAGCGGAAATTCCTGAAGGTTACAGCCTAAGGCAGACACGAGAAATTCACTAGGAAAAAGAAATAACGAGGTATCCAAGGTAAGAAAATGCAACCTCATCAACATTTTAATGAAGGTAATCAAACAGGCGAAAGCCATGTGATTTAATTACAGTGGCCAAACAATGATAAAATACCGGGAAAACTCAGGGAGGATAAACATAGTATTCATTAAATAAGAGAATTCGGCGGGTGGAAATGAGCACGAATGACCATGAGTAAGAGGAGCAGAATGATAGCGATTTTGTAAGGAAGAGCTTGATCATTTTCTGAATTACACAGTTCAGCGAGGCGAAATTATAACTAACAGAGTTGTGCCTGAAGCGAAAAGTTAGTTGTGTTTAGACAGGGGACTCATGTAGATCCACGTGTATTCAACCGGAACCCGAATAGTTCTTAATCATACGATCGACTAAACCATCGTTTTCGACTAGGTACAACATATCCGCCATGGTTTGTTCGACCGCGGCACCCACCAAGCGTTCGGACATCTGCAAGCAAAAGTGAGTAAAGAACAGGAGACAATTCTCAGAATCAGTAAGTAGAGAAGCACAAAAATGAACTAAGCGTGAGTTTCTTTTTGGCACAGTTCTGATCGTCGTATTTGACGCTTGGGTGGCAAGCGTCTTGTTACCAATCGACGTGACATCGTCAGTGCACCGGTGATGAAAAATTTGGCATTGAAATGTCAGCAATCAAGAACTGAAAACCATCTAGCTAAGCTGCGAATGACACCAATTTTCAGTCACTATGGTCACGTTTGTTGATTGGAAAGAAACTAAGACACGAACGCAGGTGACGTGATGTTCGATACTTGAAACAATGCAGATAACATAGGCCTACAAGTTGAGATGAAAGGCAGAGTGAATCCAGTGCCTCTGACGCGAGGTCTTGGCGTTCATCACTTTGTTGATTATGAAACGGAAACAAAATGGAGAAAGCAGAACATCTATCGCAAATCAGTATTCATAGTACAGCGAGGTGTTGCGCATATGCTCACCGGAGTGTCTCTTAAATGAGAATTTCGCAGTAGTATCCTAGTTTATCCTACAAGAATGACGCCCGCGGCCGTATAGAAAGACCCAACCAGTGTCAATTCAGCAGTGAATATGGATCCAAAATACCCCAAAAGTATTGAACGTGACCTGCGAACCATGCATCGCGCAGCGCCAATGTAATAGCGCCAGGGCGTATGCATGATTGACTTTGAGTTTTTTTTTTAATTTTTGGCATCGTTATCCACAACTTTAAGACCAACTTCATAAGTACTCAGTTCAGTCCAGTTTTTATAACCATTATTCTTGCACGAACATGCTGTAAACATCGAGAAACGATGAGCGATCTACATAAGGACTGAGTGATTTCGAACTTAAAAAAAACTAGATATGGACATGCAGTCATATCACCTAGTGTCCCCAATCATTATATTTGGGGTGATCACGTGGACCGGAACACCGAAGTTTAATCTAACCCACACGCTCTCGCAACGTTTTGCCATATGATTGACTGCGCAGCCTCACCACCTGCAAAAACTACTACCGGCCTCGGTGAACAACGTAGGGCGAGGTAGGCGATTGGCGGCCAGCCCCAGAACTTACTTCCAGTCCCCTTTAATTTAGATCGTAAACGATCACCACCAGCCGAGGTAACATAAACAGTGCGTAGATAATGACCTGTCTATTCAGTTGCTTTCAAATTAGTGCTATCCTAGATTTTACTTTGTTCCTAGAGTGAGTAGACCTTGAGGGCTGCTATGGCCTCAAGCTTGAACTGGCAATGTTACTGAGTTTAACAAAGTCACAAATTTTAGCAACGTTACTAATTTTGGGGATATCACAAATTCTGGTAACGTGCATATTGAGCTGACCTCTGCATGGGGACTGTGTTAGATAACGCGGCCTTGAAATAGCTCGTTGCTCCAGACTCAAGAAATTTGACACCCACCTCTGTATTAAGATCTTGTGTTTAGAGATTGTGCATTTGGTCCAAAACAAGATCCCTGTCAGTGGTATTTGCTGATGGGTGCCATGCTTGGCATATATTGAGTCGGAAAGGATTGTGTCTGAGCAAATGATATTACTAATCTCACAGGAGGATCTCGGTTACAAAAAGTGGATAAAAGAAACCGCAAAGAACACTATCTCACGTGGTGCATTCAGATGAAAGGTAATCGCAAGCACGAAAGCAGCTTCGGCTGTTCCAGAACGGAGGATGGATAAGCGAGATTAATCTGACAGGCAACTCTACAATGAGCTGCGGCATCGCAGAACTGTCCAATGTACTAAGTCGAGAAAAGTTCGACTCTCATGCGCACAGCTTTTGCTACTACCGCCGAGAATAACGTCTGCGAGCAATTTCGATGCGCTATTATATATATATATATATATATATATATATATATATATATCACAAAGTGTAGATCAAACAAAGATGAGAACAAGAAACAACAACACTATATGTCTTCACCACGCAGGTTTGGCAATGTTTAGTCAGGATGAAAGAGAAAGACTCAAATAATTAGACAAATCGAACGGGGTTCGGGGCAAATTAGGACTACCGGTGACGAATCCGAACAGCACTAGCGTGCATTTGAAGTTCCATTCGGACTTCTTTGCTTCTCGTTGAGAGATGAACATAAGAAGGAATAATTGACGATATAACTGAATCGGATATGCTACCGGAAACTTACTGGTTTGTAATCCGGTGCATCGGTGGGCGGATACTGGAAATTGGGACCGAAATTGACGGACACAGTTGCTGATCGATAAATGGACACACTGGGAAAGTAGATACCCGCATAGATATCGGTGAACGCAGTGCCCAAATTGACTCCGTTACGATAGAATATGATCTGCCCGGATGTCAAATTCGATTGAAAGCGGGACAACAATGAGCAGAAAGTAGGGAACCGAGCCATTTCAAGCCAACCCAGCTTTTCTACTCCGTAAAGTGACAGAGAGAACTAATAAACTAATAAAAGCAACGTTTTGACGATTTTGAGATAAAAAATTTACTTATCATACCAAACATGCTAACTCACAGCATACCCTGCTCAAACATAAAAAGCATAATCAAAGATAGACTACAAAAAAGTAATTTGAAGACCCACAGAGGAGAACAGGTTTCGAATACAAGAAAGACACCGGTCGCAACACAGAATCATATCACGTATTGTCTCCAACTGTTGTTTCGGGGGGTCTCATGGACGCCAAACCGGTCGCCTAAGCGCACCTATAACAGCCCATCTACCAGTTAAACCGATCACATCTTCTACCCATGTTATTGAGCAGCAACCCGGAGTGCGCCTAGAAAAACAGTATATAACGAGGCAAGCGTTCTGTGGGTTCGCATGAAAGATGTCCCAACCACTTTAACCCATTCTGATTCACTGTCCATTATGAAGACTGGACCAAAAGGCTAACTAACTTACGCACAACTTCTGAGTTGCTCAAAAATGTCTCCCACCATATTATACCAATACTACGAAGAAAAAGGGTGTATAATACCGAAAATCTCCCCATATCTTCTGCTCCTAACAACCATGTTTCGGAGCCATAGAGGAATACTGAACTCAGTGCTGCCGTGTACACTCCTCTTTGATCAATAAACACATTTCAAGCCAACGCCACAGATGTCTGAGATTTGCAGTTACCAATCGGGTCTTCTGCATGGGCCAGGATAAACTTCATCTGAAATAGGACCACCAAATAAGATACAAATACACACGTAACTAAATCTGTCCATCTCACCCAGTTGCGCCTCTGCAAGAAAACGGTTGGCGGCTTTGAGGCAGTCCAGTCCTGTAACGTCATTTTGGATTTCGATGGTGCAAAACGCATACGAACCACCTGGACAATCGTTCTGACGATTGAAAAAACCCCACAACTTACTTAAATCTTCACTCAGTAGCACAACATCGTACGCACATTCCAATACAGATAAGTTCGCACATGAAGATAGGGCTACCAAAACCTCAATGAGTTTCTTCTCTTTTATTCAATCTGTCTTTTCTGTCTTTTCTGTCCCCAACCGAATTTCTTTGTCCTGTCTGTCGACCCATTGTGTCCCCGTTGATAACACACCCGATACTCGCAACAGTTCATTGTCAAATTGTGTAGTAAGTGGCTTCAGTCTGTTAGCTCATTTTCTCAAGCCTCGTCAGCCTCTGAATCTCGGTTCCTTCAATATGCGCACTTTAAAGCAGGCTGGCCAACAGGCATGTTTGGCTCTGACAGTGGATTCACTTTCGACTGATGCCCGCTGAATTCAGGATTCAAGTTGAGCAAAGTAGTTCAACTAACTGCGCCTAATGTCTCGTCAAGGTATTTCCTGCACTCCTCAGGAGACGAAGAAGCTCAACCTGTAGGTGAACGCGGTTTAGAACTAGTCTTAAATGAGAAGGCTGAAGCAGACTGGATTCCATCAACAGTCGCTTGTGCACCCTGAGGCTACAGGGATCAGTCGGTTTCCGGAGGTATAGTCGTGTTAAGCGCAGCTCATTTGTCATCTCGACATTCGCCCCAACAGACTGCAGCACTGACATAGAAAACGACGAGTTTTATGATGTCCTCGTCACATTTGTTCGGAAGAGCAAACGCTCTGACATTGTAGTGATAGCAGGTGATTTTAATATACAAGTTGTAAAACTCGGTGCATCGGAATCCTGTTTAGGTGAGCGGTGCACCTTGCCTGCTCAGCGAACAGATAACGGGGAAAGACCTGTCCAATAGTGTGCGGAGAATAAGCTATTCCTGTATAGTAGGTATTCCTGGCACAGTCCCTGTCGCGCAGTGACATGGCACTCTAACTCGACAGGTGGTCTGAGTCAGATCGACCGTACTGCAGTAAGCTTCCGCAGGCCACAAGCCCGACTGGCTGTTGAAAGTCTGTCTGATTGGGCTGTTCGCAACAGTCATGAGCAGAATCTGTTCGAGGAACTAGGAACTGTGACGAGCAACAATTTCGACGGACAGTGGGACCAAATCAAACAGGCGATGCATGTGGCAGCAGATTTCGCCTGTGGTTCAAGGTCCAGCGTTCATCAAATACAGTGGATCTCGCAAGCGTCGCTAATTCTAATGGAGCAAAAACGCCAGCTGCCTAACTACATTCTTGTAGTGAATAAGATGCGTCGAAATTCGCAGCGCCAGTTGACGACAAGCCTTAAAAAAGACCATGAAAACTCGTGGGTTAAGGTACCCGAAGAGATGGAAGTGGCGTCCGCTTCAGGTAACAGTCAAAGACTGTTTAAGCTTGTACGCGACAGCAGTGGGCGGCGAACTTCGGTTAGTGAAGTCGTGTGCGATAGGACTGGAGAGTTCCCTCACGGTAGACAGGAAAGACTGGACCGTTGGGCAGAGCATTTCAAGGATCAGTTTAGCTGGCCACACACTAACGTATCCAGTCCGACATCTGGAGTTGTGAATCCTTGGGAGGTGTCACTTGATCCCCCAACGGAATTGGAAGTGGAGTCGAATATTCGGCTTCTGAAGAGGGGAAAAGCTGCCGGTCCCGACGAACTTCTCCCAGTTCTTTTCAAATTGGATGGTGAGGTGCTGATGAAATCACTTACCTCCTTGCTTCGTGATATTTGGAACGAGAAGCGTATCCCGCTATCGTGGGGTGAGTCACTGATTATACCCATCTTCAAGAAGGTTACACGGAGTGACTGCAGCAATCATCGTGCGATTAGTTTAATTCCGATAGTTTTTAAGGTGCTAGCTTCGATAATGCTGCGCCGTTGGACACTGATTCGCGGCAGTAATATCCGCGAACAACAGGCCGGATTTCGGCCAGGTCGAGGTTGCATCGATCAAATATTCACCCTCCAAAACGCGCCACACGCACCGCCGACCTATGATCGTACCCGTCCTGGAATTGAAAAGTGCTTCGCACTCCGTGGATCGGACAGCATTACTCAGTCCTCTCCAACGGAAGGGTATGCCAACGAAGTTTGTGAACCTGTTGCGAGCATTGTACTCGCATACCTATGGTCGCGTGAGAGTATACCGTGAACTAGCAAGTCCATTCGAAACGACTAGTGGCGTTCGACAAGGGTGTCCCATCTCTCCATTCTTGTTCAACTTCGTCATGGACGAGGTGATGGAAGATGCTTTAGGAGGTCCCCTGGATGTAGGAGTCGAGCTGGGAAATGGAGGAAAGCTTTGCGACCTAGATTGCGCATATGACTTCGTGTGCCTGTTCGAGTCTGCGGACCATGCACAACGGGCACTAGATAGACTGTCGAGATCGGTTGCTCGGTTTGGCATGTGTTTTGCACCTTCAAAGTGCAAAGTGCTGTTACAGGACTGGACGACAGCAGTGCCGAACTTGATACTGGATGGAGAGGAAACAACAATGGTGGACCGTTTCACCTACCTTGGTAGCTGTGTGTCTAACGATGGTAGCTCGGGATTAGAGGTAAGTATGCGTATATCCAAGGCTCGTGCAGCTTACGCTGAACTGAATTACTTGTGGCGTCGGCCTGACATTTGACTGAAGTTGAAAGGTCGTGTGTACTGTGCCGCAGTGCGTTCAGTTCTGTTGTACGGTTGCGAGACGTGAAGTATGCGTGTGGGCGATGTTCGTCGGCTGGAGGTTTTCGACAACCGATGTTTACGTAGCATGGCTAGAAATGGATGGAGTGACCGGGTGAGTAATATTGAGGTTAGGAATCTGGTATTGGGTGCCACTTCTGAGAATCGCTTGTTTCAGCGTTTGAAACTTTGTATACTCTGCGCTGGTTGGGGTTGGGTCACCGGTTACGTATGGCGAACACCATGCCGTGCCCTATTTTGTGTTCCTCCTAAGGAAAGGAAGAAGCCATGTGGAGGCCAACAGATGACGTGGCAACGTGGGATGAGAAAATGTACAGTGAACTTAGGTAAAGTAGGTGTCTCACGCCTTCCTGGTTGGGGTCCGAGAGACTCGTCGACTTGCTGGCTGGAGACACTTAAGGATATGGCAGTGAACCGTGAACAGTGGCGATCGTGCTGTCATGTTCAATCGAATCAGAATGATTGAAAGTGTTTTGTCGACTACAGCAGCGTC
This sequence comes from Fasciolopsis buskii, assembly GCA_008360955.1. Classification (NCBI taxonomy): domain Eukaryota; kingdom Metazoa; phylum Platyhelminthes; class Trematoda; order Plagiorchiida; family Fasciolidae; genus Fasciolopsis; species Fasciolopsis buskii. Next base: position 271,670 of record LUCM01010695.1, read on the forward strand.
TAATCTTTTTCCATTTTCCTTTCAGTCCACTTCCTTTTACCCTGGGTTATTCACTCTTCTTTATAGACATAGATAACCGGGGGGGGGAAGGCAGCGATCAATGAGGCCTGCCTTGCTGTTTAAGACTGAACGATAATGATGATTATGATCCCAACGAGGAAGTAAAAAAAAGAGTAAGTGAAAGAGGTCAAACCTGAGGAACATCATGTCTCGTGGTGGATTCCGGTGAAGTTTTGCCATAAGTGTGAACTAGGCTTTAGCGATTCACACGCAAAAATTGGATGACAGTGCTAATAAACTGCACGATCGACTCAATCGAAACCCGGTTTCAAATAAAGAAAGGTAGACATCGACGGTCTACAGAAAATGCGCCTATGTTCTGGGTTCTGTCGCAAACTGAGAATTTGGTCAATACAATCCTGACTGGGATGGAACCCGGCTTCGTTCTCACGCATGCACCTTTCGCGAGTGTTAAATAACCGGTGGAGTATTGCTCGCGAGCAGTTTGGATGATATGCTTACTAAGTTAATTCCTTTGTGGTTTTCACATGCGGATCAATCACCTTTAATGTATATCGGCATAATCCCCCCATTCACACAGTTCCTTAGAAATCTCCTCACTTCGCCAGATTGATCTCAGGAGTTTTGTTAACTCCGATGTTAACACTTTGTCACCATGCTTGACCAAGGATGGCAACAGTGCATCTGGCCCAGCCGTCTACGCGCCTCATTGTTTGCTGCTTCCGGAGGGATGGATCTGCGAGCATCTAACAGGGAAACGGAAGTAGAGGATATCCATTGTATCTGAGGTTTGTGTGACAAGGAAGTCTAGGTAACAGTTGCCACTGAGTGCAGAGCTTCTTTCATCTGCTCCCAGTATTCCATTTGATTCTGAGCATTTTGTTGAGACAAGTGCTTTGAGAGTTCCAACTGGAATTTTAGCGGCGATTATAGTCTAGGCTCAAGTAATGCTTTGAATTATTTCTCCTTCTTACTTAATGTTTCCATCAAATAGTGTCATCAAACCCCAGATGGTCGTGACATCTTGGGTGGTTGCTGCACCAGAAAAACGGCAATTAGAAAAGTTCCCTGAAGAAAGAATGCTGGCAGTACTTCTCCGCTGCCTACACCGCAGTTGTTTTTCTTTGGGAACCCTAACCGTAGACTTTGACTTAAAATCCTTACCCATAAGGTAGTGGGTGTTAACCAAGCACGGGCAATGTGAGCAGGCGTATACTTATCACTACCCCTGCTGCTCGAAACCATGTATGGCGCGGTCCTGTTTATCTAGTGCGACGAACGATGCAGTATGAAAGTCAAAGCGTTAATTCTATTCATTGACGTTTTTCTGCTGGAGACTCAAACCATTAAACAGGAGAACGATCAAGGTTCCCAATTAAAGTCTTTCGTTCTAATAAAAACCTGACCGCAAGGCAGCGGGGAGTGGCTGAGTGGAAGCTCATCTACCAGTTCAAATCAACCCCCAACGTGAAGGACTAGGAGACTACTACCGATGGACCTTCTAGGCATGACTGCATATTCGGCTCTAGATAAGCCATCCTGTATAGCTCGTTGGGTCATGGAAGCAAGTAAGCCGTCACACTGCATCTCATCATGATAGCCAGCAAGGTAAAAAACAAAATGCTTGATGAGGTACGTGGGTACGTGATGGAATTTAAAACGCGAAACATTAGAAGACACCTGATTTTAGTAAAAATGTGTTTCACACGAGATCACCATGTAAGGCTTCGGTGCAATAACGTGTCAAGGTAATTCACTGAGTCTTGTTCAGTCCCGAAGAAATCAGGTGAGATAGGGTGATTAGTGAGTGAAGGTTGGGCCTGCGAAATCGGTAAGCAAACTAATAGTGATCGAAATCGTTTAGGGAAGATGTAAAATATGGGAGGATTAATTTTTCCACGACTTTCAAAGCTACTGAAGCGCAAGTAATGGTATGGAATTAGAAGGAACTCGTCTTACGAAAAAGGGGTTATAACGGCTGATCTCCAGCCGTCAGGAATTTTGCTGTCATGCCAACATGCTTTAAACAATCGCCCGGTGGTGGTCAAACGGATGAGGTCGTGGCGTTTGGACGTGAAAATCGGTGGTTCGAGTCCTCCCACCGCCGGTCAACTTCACCACTTGGCAGCCCTTTGTTGGCCGCGACCCCCTTCCTGAAACATGATACACATTGTCATTTCATTAATAGAGGAAGTAAAAGATTAAGAAAAAAATAGGGCGCAGAGTGGCTTGAGGACTATCGGGCTCAGGTCACCCAGTCCATGGCATTTTCTGTAGTTTAGAAAAGAAATTCCCTATGATTAAATGGGATAGAAAAAGAAAATGAAAGCATTTTGAAGAGGAAACTTCGTTGATGATAAAAGTAGAGGACCCGGAGTGATATACTGAGATTTTCAACACACCTGCGTGCAGATAAACCTGTGCATAGGTCATAGAGTAATCTCCAGATTCCTCGGGGGCTTGCGCTTTCCAGTAGGTTGCATTCATATAAGTAATTCAGTCTGGACAGCTCCATTTTGACTAATTTTGTTAATTGCCTGACCGATTTATGATCGTTTCTTAGAAACGCACTCTTTCCAACGACGAAGTCCTTTCAGCCGATCCAGGGGAACGTAGTGAGTCGCTATGGAGTAGTGGACGTTAATGGAAGAGGAAAGATAATTTGTAAGTTGATCCCAAGCCACAGAGATACTGGTATCCAAGAGTATGGAAAATTCTGTCGGATCACCATCTCGTTCAGTGGCATAATAGTTTGCGAGTAAGTCTACCTCTTGCGCATTTTCTGATGGCGGCACTGCGAGAAGTGACGATGATTAGTGCGGCTATAAGGGCGTGTAGAACTCAGTGTGCACCGTACCATTTTACCACACTGGGGGATGTGTTCAACGGCCTTTTAGTCTGATGCCATAAGCTCAAACGATGAAGCCTTAAATATCCAGAAGGAGAGCGGCACACTATAACAATGGACACTTTAGATTACTGTTAGCGAATCGACCACTGAATCGGTGGGGTCACTTTTCAATAAAGCGGATTCTGGCATACTGAGATTGATGGGTGTTTGGCTGGTAAGCTGGCTCGTTAGAAAATCCCAGGTGAGTGCGAAGACTGCACTGTGACGTGGTAATTGAGATCCACCATTAAGTGGGATCCCTGCATCATTCTATCAAAGGCTTACAAAAGAAAACTGTCCGTCATTCTAACGAAAGAGTTCGTAGTTCTCAGACTTCGTTCAAATATTCGGAGGCTGTAGGAAACGCAACATTGATTACCAGCTTCGCAGGGGATGAGAGAGAGTCATACACCATCTCGAGGTAGGTTCCTTAAGACAAACATTGGTTCACATAAGTGGATAAATACATCTCACTTGAAGACTAATGGGTTGTGGCGCACAACGGTAATGTGTAGAGTACCGGAAGATTTGATGGGTGACGGAACAAAAAGAAGAAATCGTAATTGACTTCCCTTCCGCTTTCTCGTAGTTTTTTTCTTCCAATACGGTTTCGACGGTATTTGTCTTACACATGACTTTGTGCTGTGTGTAGACTCGTAAATCTAATCTAAACTCAAACCAAATAAAGCGTATGAACGGAAAATGGTCACGAAAGTCACATCTATGCAGGTTTTCTTTCGACACGTCTCTGATAGGTTCTTTTTAGCAAGCAAAAGGCAAAGAAGAAGAGGAGCACCGAAGAATCACGCTGAAATTCTTTGCAGAAGCGAGTAGGTTTAAGCTGGGATACCGCAGCGGTTATATAGAAAAGAATAACTGTAGATATTACAAACTTTCCTGGATTGTAGAGTAGATAATGAAACGCCAGGTCATCGGTATAATAAGAAACTGACTGTTAGATCTTTCGCACATGGCGTAAACAAATGGACTGAACTGTTCACTAGTGGTTTTCGAAAAGAATCATTTTTGGTACGTTAATCTGTGCTGGGGAAGTAATATTCTCGTCGCAGATAGCATAAGTAAGTTTCTAGCCTATAAATAATTAAAAACTAGGTATTCTGTTAGGTGCATTGTATTGTGCTGTGCGGTAAACTTATGCAAGTTGAAGAAACTTGATGTCAGATAATACTGGACAAAGCAAAAACCATTAGCATGGAAGCAAGTCAAAAAGTGTAAAATTAACGAAACTGGCTCTGTAGAGGAAAGATCTCTTACGGTCACTTTTCTCTTAGCTAAAACCCGCACAAAGTGAGGAACTGTGAAAACCCCGGAAACATTATCAGAAGGGGGGAGTCTATAGGTCGAACAACAAGGGGGCAGAAAATCATGCGTGGGATGAGTGAGAAGAGATAGGCGTGTGAAAGCAAAGAACCAGTAAATTAACACAACGAGTTGAATTAGTCAATTTGGTTACCAAAGGAGAAACAGAGAAAACCTCGCATTTTGTTTAGTCTCGACAATTAAAAATCAAAGAAAATATCCTAAGTAGAGGATATATGAAAAAGGACGGGAGTAGCTATTACGCAAGTCACCTTTGGGGTGATTCCATCCAATCTGGTGATGAGATCTTAAAAAATGGACGGAGTGACTTGATGAAGAAGAAGGTTACGCAGTCAGTGGATTATAATCGCAATCAATCGTATAGAAAAATGAATCAAGGCTAATTTGGGAATATCCAATGATAACAACGGCCTAAATGCTCAGTTTCAAAACTGACGAGAAATTAGCAAGGATGTGCTAAACCAGCATACAAAAAAATCAGTGGCTCATTTACAAAAAGGGTTAGCTCAAAAGTGAACGACTCAGTTATTTTAAGCACGGAACGCGTCGCGATCCTCGGGTATCATATTTGTTGTCATTATTTAGGGGGAAACAGAGGGATTCGTTCTTGTTTTCTCATCTAGAAGGGAGCAAATTGTATTGGCTATTGTAATCGCCAGGCGAAGGAATCTCGTATTACAAAATTTGACTGCAACGCTACCAGGAAACTATCGGGTTTCAGCACACGTTAAACAAAGGTAAAAAGACGGTAAATAACTGGGTGTACGAAATGCATTCACAAACTGAAAGACCCCGTTTGTAAATAACCGTATCGGATTTCTCATAAATGAACGTTATCACGGTATGCAATATCGGCTAAAAGGAAATTAATCGCGTTTGCATTACCGGCTGAGATTCGAGGTCAAACCGGTTTTTGTGACAAGTCAACAAATGCACTCGAGAAATGACATCCACCAGTTCGATTGCCCGATTCGTTAAACATACTATTTCTATTTATATGACTTTGCAATTATCAGGAACACAATAGTGCAGAAAAAGCGAACAACTACGAAGTTTTCCGACAACTCTATTATGGACCATTAACCGTTAGATCCAAAATTTGATACGATGCGCCGTTCTTGCAACACATTCCGAGCCGCGTTCGGTTGCAACACGAGAATGCCCATATTCACCGGGATCCCCAGTTTATTTAGCCCACGGAGTTTGGCAATGAATATAGTCGGCAGCAATGGATGAAAAAAATGTTTCGATCTCTTTTTGGGACGGGAACATCAACAGCCACAAGACAATTGTCAATTCCCATGATGGTAATTTGTGCATTATATACCGACAGTAAAATTGTATATAATGTAAAATTTGTTCCCGTGAAAAAATTCTGCCGGGAAATGAAAGCAAACCAAATTGGTTTGAATTAAAATAAACAAAATATCAAGAAACGCATTACAACGTCTCCGATTCCCAAAACTCACTTTGCTACCTGGAAGAGGACGCAGGAGTTTTTCGGCCTTGGCTGGCTCATCCTTTTCTTCGAAGTAATACGAGTTACGGAATTTGATCAATGGCTTTCAGTGTAGAGGGATTGTTGTTCCATGTACGATGATCGAGATTTGTATGAGAAAGAGGACAATATGGAAGAGAAAAAGATCTGAGGGAATAATGAAATATCAGGAAACAGGCCTAACATATTCCCTGTTCCCTACGTGCGAATGTTCATCCACTTTCAATGGGCAAACTATAAAACTTTTATGACATGCTAGAAGCATGAGTCCAGTGGAACGGACACGTCGCATAGACACTAGGGTCCACTACACGGGGCAAGGAGTTCGGCAGCCTTGACCCTGAAACTCGGAGTGGCACCGAATCACATAAGGTCACACAAGGTCTGGTGTGGTAACAAGCCGGACAACGGCAAGTTGCCATCTACCACCACTGTGATCGGCAGATTTGGGATTCGAACCTCCGACCCTTCAGGTGACAGACGCTTAAACTACTTGACCACCTTTGGTCAAGGCAAAGGCTACTCCATTTTGTGAAATGCCAAGGCGACAGGGTGTTATTTTATTTGCCCAATACAGTCTGGAGCGTCAATTCAAAAGTCTCCGAATTAGCTTCTTCACACAACAATCGATTTAATTAATCTTTGACCAACTTCAAAGAAAACGATGCCATTACCGTACCCGTTAAGGGGTTGACGGTCTGAAAAATAAGCAATTCATCGAAATAGTCATGCAATACGGAACAACCACAGAGATACTAGAAGCCTACCAGACTACGCCGACTCAGATATTGGAATCCATCATTCCACCTGATGTGGACTAGGACTGAGAACATCGGAAAGAAGTCATACTGGAAGGCCATTTGAGGTACGGTTCACCATTTTCAAAGGAGTTGGGTTTCTCCAAATTCGACAATTGCCCGCTGATGTAAGACAACGGAACCCAGTGGGAACTCAGCTAGCATTCGAACGGCAGTTTGTGTGCCGACCATGACAGCTGGTGGTCAGAACATACGATCGAGAAGGCGTCGGTTTCCACTTCTGGCGACTATGAGAAGGTCTTTCAACTGGACAGCGAAAATCAGAGTGAGCGGAACGATTCTTCAAGCTGAGGAAACACTAATAAATAATTTCGCGTAGACGGGTCAGCCGGGCAAAAAAATTTCACTTTGAATTTACCGGGTATCAACTATTTCTGTTGCGTTCAGCACTGCCATATTACCTATGTTGCCAAGGTACCCAAGCTAGAACTCTTAACAATTTCAAGATAGCTGTAAGCCCTACTTTCCTGATCACACTTCGTAGCCCAGAGATACCACCCCGTTCTCTCGCTTCACTCTTCGCGTGTCCGGTGACCCAGCTTCGAGCGCTCCTGATCAGACCAGCGTTGGGATGGCTCTGAACATGCGAGTGTAGCTTGCACTGTTAGATTGCATCCCAATCAACTGCCGTTTATATGTAGCTCCCTTGTACGGTTCTGTACATGCCAATAGTAGTCGATTGAAACGTTCTTGTTTGTTTGTCGTATCTGCTTATGCACCCACTAATTACAGCTCCCCTGAGGCCAAAGATGAGTCCTAACGGGAGTTCTCTCGGTTCCTCCTAAGTGTAATTAGCAGAAACTGAACGGCACATCGGAGGCTGATTTCCCGTTTCCACCGAGTTCACCGAAAACGGAGATGGTCTCGTTCAATTTCGTTCTAAACACACACACATAAAAGCGATATCTCGTCACCTGATTGTTCGACCCCGATTGATCACACTGCGATCGATCGCCCGACGGAAAGGGGGAAGGTGCAGGTGGATCAGTCGAGGGTTTCCGACCATTCTGGTCCATTCCTGTGGATCCAGATCATGCTATGGTCCGTGCTGGCTTTCGTTTGTGCTTATTCTATGGTCAGGTGGGTAGGAAAACCACAAACCACGAGCACCTGATTTTAGACGATACGATTGTTCTCCCAACAAAGTGCTCACAATCAGATGGAACGATGGGAGCAGATGAAAGAAGCTCTGCACTCAGTGGCAACTGTCACCTAGACTTCCTTGTCACACAAACCTCAGATACAATGGATATCCTCTACTTCCGTTTCCCTGTTAGATGCTCGCAGATCCATCCCTCCGGAAGCAGCAAACAATGAGGCGCGTAGACGGCTGGGCCAGATGCACTGTTGCCATCCTTGGTCAAGCATGGTGACAAAGTGTTAACATCGGAGTTAACAAAACTCCTGAGATCAATCTGGCGAAGTGAGGAAATTCCTAAGGAACTGTGTGAAGTGCCGAAGCCGAGTTCACACTTATGGCAATGCTTCACCAAAATTCACCACGAGAAACGGTGTTCTTCAGGGTTGTCCTCTTTTACCTCACCTTTTTAACTTTCTCATTGAGATGGTTATAGAAATAGCCTCATCCTCGTGTGAGAACTTATTTGAATTTGAATATGCGGACGACGCTGTGCTTGTTTGTTATACGTTTTGCACCTTCGAAATTCAAAATGTCGTCGCAGGACTCATCATCATCATCATCGTTCAGCACTAAACAGCAAAGCAAGCCTCACTGACCGGTGCCTTCCCCCAGAGTTACAAATTTCTATAAGAGTGAATATTCAAGGGGAACAAGGAGTGGACCTACACAGGCGTGAAAAGATAAGAATACTCCTGTAGCCAACACACAGAACACAGTCCAGCTGTACAAGCGCAATCTTTCAATCATTCTGATTCGATAGAAAATGACGTTGCATGACTGGATTGGCTCAAAGCCTCCAACCCTTTTCTTGTAGAGGAGCAGCTGGGTGAGATGGACAGATTTAGTTACATGTGTAGTTGTCTCTCATTTGGCGGTCCTATATCAGATGAAGTGTATTATCCTGGCCCACGCAGAAGACCCGATTGGTAACTGCAAATCTGAGACATCTGCGGCGTGGGCTTGACATCAAAGGGGGAGTGTACAGCACTGAGTTCAGTATTCCTCTATGGCTCCGAAACATGGTTGTTGCGAGCAGAAGATAAAGGAAGATTTTCGGTATTACACACCGTTTTCTTCGTAATATTAGTATAATATGGTGGGAAACATTTGCGAGTAACTCAGACGTTGGACGTAAGAGCAAGGCGGGTGTTTACTTTCCCAGAGTGTCTATAGATCGATCAGCCACCGTGTCCGTCAGTCTCGGTCAGGTGATCATTTTCCGTCAACTGCATCAACACGCTTGCCGAGGTCTTCTAAGTGCCGTTACTGGGACTCAGAGCACTCAGTGACTCCGTTGAGAGGACTACTCTGCGGGACTGCTGGATCAAAAACGGTGTACCTGAAAACTATGCATCACCCACCAAATCCTTTTACCATCACGTTTTTGGACAACCAAAGGCCGATAGCAAGATTCCACTGCTCTGTTTTGCTTTCAGTAGATTTCCTTAAGAGATTGGTTCATACCCGTGTAGAGGGTGATATCAATATCCTGCCGGGTGCAGAATTGCTTTGCATAAACGAATTTGAACGGTTTACTCCAGGGTTGGCGGAAGCTTATACTTGGACAAAAAAAAGGCTTCAGATTCCTTGAGAAGCTGTGGTTAAAAAGAAATGACGGATTTGAAGAGGAAAAATCTGAGTATTCCAAACGACAGACCAGGTTTTTCTAACTTAAGAGGGATTCTAGCACCGAGAGGATATCAGCCTTTGAAAGGTTGGGTATGAAATACAACGTTACACACCACAATGCTCCATGGTTGGGACACATGGCCCTTTCGAGCCCAGGACATCAATCGACTAGCTGTGTCTGAAGCCTACTGCTTACACAGTACACTGCCCATGTTTAGTGTCTGTCACGACCGAAATTTCGCTGGAAAAGACCACATTCGAAAATGGCCTCCGACACCTTGGATTCTATCTGCCCGTAACTCCGAAGCTGAGCCATGTTCATATATACATATACGTAATCCCCAAGGCTTCATCAAATCATTAAAGGCGTGCGCCCATGCACGCTCCATCACACGACACGAACTCCCCTGCAAATGCAAGCACTCATGCATTCATTCGTACACACGCACAGACGCCAAGCTGTAACTAGACTTATCACCCTAGGGCGCTTTGACTACGGATTTGTCGAGGTCCATACTGATTTCAGGTCAATCGGTTTGTATGCCCATGTTCGTTTGTTCTATCCCGTATGGGACTGCACCCATCAATCATCTCGTGATCGCACTGTTCAACTGACCTTCAGTTCCATTGGCTGTACAGCTGACCCACCAGTTGCGCTTCTGTTCACATGATATAATCTGGCTGAGCAACTGGACCAAAGCGCGGGAACTGTTTGCCTCGCTGGTATGAATGAGCCACTAAGACGAGACCGCCTTTTGTTCAGTTTCTGACCGATTAAGGTTTATGTTACCTGCCACACCTATGTGCCTCGTTGATTGCACATTAGTTTTTACATTTCACCAGTCCGTCGCGTTTAGAACGAGTCTCGATCGTTCTAGTGCTACTGACTGTTCGATAAAAGTTCACGTCCGCTGTTCTGATTCTGGGATCAATCTAAAACAGCGCATAATCCGAGGCCGCATATCCTGTAGAATTCGGGGATTCAACGAAGTTAGTCTACATTTCCTCGCGTGCAGCTGACTCAATTATTCAGCAGCTCTGCCGGTCAAGAAATTCAGATTTGCTCTCCTGTTTCACGTCAAAGAAGTTAAGCTGTCTTAGTTCAACAAAGCTAGTGATCGCTTCTCACTACGTGTGCCTGTTCCAGAGAATCTGAAGCCGCTGCCGAACTGTATGTTTATTCGCCGTCAGGAGAAAAAAGTTTTTCTGAATCGCTTTCGAGCCGGAGAAAATGGTCAAACGCTGGGTTAAGAAGAGTCAGCCATTTTATCGGAAGCGGAATACCGGAGCATCAAGGAGAGCTTCGGAACCTGAAAGACAGCTGAAAATGTCGGGATTCTCTCTTCACAAAAAACTGCGACTGCAAAAACGATACAGTTATTTACGGCTCTTTCCCGGAAGAGAGCCCCAAAATTTAATGACGGACCGCGGAATGGAAGTTTTACCTCCGAGATCGCCCAATAACATAACCGATTCGACTAATCGTCTAACCTATTTGCTCAACTGCTGCGAAAAAGAAGATCGCGAAGCCATGACAAGCCGTACGACATCAGATACTAGTGAAGGATACGCCAAAGCATGGGATATTTTACGACGACATTTCGGAAACGCAGTCGTAATCGTGCGGCCGAATGACAGACAATGGCCTAATGAAACCAGCGGATAAAATGTCTGATTCCGAGTCTAACTCCAGAAGTCTGGTATAAATATATATATATATGTATATATATATGGCAAACAGTTCAGCTAAAGACTCTGGATTAAGCAGGCCCTGTTGAGATTGAAAACACTGGATTAGGAAATTTCAAGTCCAGCTGACATTTTCCCAGCATCACTTTCTGAATAAACTAGCATCGTATTTTCGGGGAGAGAAGTGCAGCAAGCGAAACCGTTCGAATACCTAAAGAACGCCAAGCAAGCCACGATATACTCGAGTTAATCAGAATTCCCAAAACAACTGGGTATACTTAAAAGAATAAGCAACACGTGACAGTTCTGAAGATGCATCCTGAAGACAAATTTCCAGTACAGAACAATATAACATTCGTTACTATATGGCATTCTTTCGCTGCTCATTCCTTTAGACTGAAATATATCCTACATAACTAAAAAACTACCCTAATTGCTCCGTGAGAATTTTACACTAACAAAATGTGAGATAAGTATGGAACGGAAGACTTACTCGATCTTTGTAGGATTCGGGCAATCGAGCTCGGAACGGGGAAGGCTTAGCGACAGTTTCGTGAGTAACGACTGAATGGGGAACACCAGGATGAGTATTCTGGCAATCGTGCGTCTGGACGTCCGAAGAGTCTGTGGATTTCAAATTGTCACGAGACTTCAGTGGAGACAGAGTTGATGGTAGATGGATGAGCACACCGATTACATCATCTTTTTTGTAACCAGTCTCTGAGTAATGACGACCACGGGAATCGTGGAACACTGTTCCGAAGCGCGAACGCCAAGAGTAACCAAATTTATCGTAACCACAGGGAGCCTGCAGGTTTCCTGAATGGAAAACGGGAATGGATGCAACTGTGAAAACACCCACTTCATAACCATTCTCTTTTTGACCAGACTTTGTCGATATCTAATTCTTCACTCGCGAATACTCCAATGTCGTCCATATGCATACCTTCCATCCGCAGAATATTATCGAAAAGTACTATTTATCACAGTTCCTATTTCGAAGAAGAACGTAAGGTAGAAGATATAGAAACTGGTTACGATGAGCTGATCCTCAAAACCGGGTTAAAAACTACGAAACGGATCAGTTTTGTTCAGTGAGAGCTCCACAATTTCCCGGCACCTTTGAAAAAACATCCGAACGCAATTCGGCAGTGCGCGTCCTAATTCAAGCCATATTACATTGCACATGGTACTGCATTTCGGTGGTGATCGGGCGCAGATTCAAAACAGCTGAGACCAACAAATTCACCGATTCGATTCAACACTACGTGACGCTACTATTTTTGTCGCACCATATTCCAAAGGGTGGGTGGAGTTTAACAAACAACACCACGCCCAACAATTAGAGACTCAGTAAAAACAGCTGATATAGTCTGCGGCAAAAATCGTGACGCGTTAAATAGTACAGAAAGCGGCGAAAAAGATCTTGATCGCTGAGCTGCATTTCTTGGAAGAGATCCGGATTCCATAATTGGTGATTTTCGTCAGCTGATCGGAAAAGCGTATACGCAATACTTCAGTTAATCTATCGCCCAACTTACACAAACGGCATGATTTTTTGGATTATCATGAGATTAGTGTCAAGTAATCAGTAAACCAAAGTTGCAGTGAGGATAGATAAATTTGGAACGACGTTGTCGGTGAGGAATTGAGAATCTATGGGGATTAAGTGATAAACGTGTGGATTTTACCCGATGCTTTTTGATTTCCTCACTAGATTGGTAGTGATTTACACTATACAGGTGATCAATCACTGAATTAGCACACCATCAGTAACTGCGATAGGTCCTAACGTGTTGCGTGATATTCTTCGCACGAATGATGCGTTGCTGGTTATTCAGTGAGGTTGCTGGCGCGAGACAAGAACCGAAGCCAGTTAGCATTTGCGTGTGCATAAACACCCCCCTCCGGGATGTGGTTATTCCTTTCCATTTGCACGGTACCGACTATCACATTAATGGGTAGAATTGATAAAAACTATCCACCATAAGTCATCAACAGAAGCGGATAAAAAATGCAGCTGGTTTACTGAAGAAGAAAACAGCCGTATTATGGTACATTTAGTCTCACTCACAGAACCACGCGCATTTGAACGGTATCTGCAGTTAGTAATGACTTTGACAAAATAATATGGTGATTGTCACTGACTTTTGATTAGGTGCCGTGACATTTTCAGCATGCGATTTTTTCCTCAAGTTTAGCTTTTTCTCGTAGGAAGGTTGTACAGCTAACAAAATTTAACCGGCATTGGGGTTGCGTTCTAGATGTTGTGAGGGTGGGAATGTATTGGCGAATAATTTTCATCTAACTCGGAGCTTTTTACTGTTTCGTCAGGTCATTGTAGTCTGGAATCAGATATCGAGTAAAGAGGACAAACAAATCATTGAAAGCAGGGTGTTCGCAAATTTCGCACACGTTATGCCCGAAAGGGTTTGCGAAGAACTGAAACAGAATGCCCACTCCGTTCCTTTCTATTCTGCTGCGCTGGTGTTGTCTTGGTGTTATTCGCCATTATTAACCACGGTTCAGTTCCAGCACAGTCTGGCCAATCGCAGTTTCTTGTATAAGCTGCACAAACACCTGCAGATGATTGCCTTACCCCAATCAGAAGCGAAGATAAGGAGAAAACCTGACGAGCACATGACTTTTGTGGTGGGGTATGAGTCAAATTGGTGGGGAACCTATTCAATACGTCGCATAATTCACATTTATCTATTGCGCTGCAATCAGCCTCTCCAGCAACACCAGAAAGGTGGTTTCGGGCACAACGGAGATAGCGATCGGAAAAATACATCACACTTTTGAAAAAGAAATCCCTTTCTCAAACATAAAAAGCTATCAAGATGACACAGCATGACCGAGTTACATCGAAAATAAAGGTAAAAACTGTCTGTAGCGATAAACACATCTATTCGGTCATACTAGTATGACCGCTAATAATATAGGAGCTTACGAAAGAAAGACTTCAAAAAATTATTTGCTTCAAAAAGTCCCTCAATGCATTGTGTAAATCTGAAAACTTCATCGAGAATCGAATAGCACGCAGGTGACATTGATCCTTCAGGCTGGCAAAAGCCAGGTCATCTACATGCCAGAGCAGATTTCATCCGATATACAACCACTTAGTGAGACGTAACAGCCCAAGCTCGTGTTTGTGCCACTTCTAGTGCTGATACACGTAGAGTCAGTGCCCTTAGTTACCGTACATTGGACTAAGGACATATCCGTGACGGTGATCCGAAGTCGAAAAATCAGACCAGGGTGGCAAACTTCGATGGGACCAGGTGGACGACACAGACTACAAGTCTGTAGAACAAGGGTGAAACCCACCGATTCCCGCGGTTCGAGGGCAAAGTTGAAAGCGTTTTGGCTTTCGTAACACATCCAGTGGCAAATGGGGGCGTCTCGCGACAAGGAGAACAGAGAAGAAGCAGCGGACTCGAAACGATTCATATAAATTGTTTAATGGTGGTTACAAAACAAGATTCGTACTGGCCGACCAAAGGTTAATTAGTTGTTCTTGTTTAATTAAGCGGAATGGATTTGAGCTGGGACTGAGATTCACTGAAGCCGTCATAACAAGCGATTGAGGTAGTCTCGGTTTCGAAACCATGGAACTTTCATGGTGACTTGTTCGCAGCATGTCAGTTGAAAACAAGCATGCTTAACAAAGGTCAGCAAGTTAAAAGTATAACTTTTCATATAACAAACGAAAATCAACGGATGCAGCGTAAGACAGCCACTGAAAATAAGAATGACGCGGTTTTCATTACCGTGATAAAATGAAAATGAAGCAATGTCAGTCTTCAATTTGCAGTAACCCAATCTAGTGTGAAACAGCAACTTTCATGAAAAATAACGGTATGAATGCGTGTTATGATGTCCAGAAAAAAGGAACAATCGAGTAACTTGAATCGGCGAGCCGAAAACCCAAATCGGTCGGTTAAACAGATGACCAGTGATAACAGCACACCCAAGGGGCGCAACATTATTCACACCTCGCCAGTTAGCAGCAAAAATTTGTGAGAATAAGCTTGCGTGTTGAATTCTATTGGCCCACGAAAGAGAACAGTTGCCAATGGGCATTCAGAACGAATATTGGGAGAGAAATAGGAAATAATTGGTGTAAACGAACAGACGCCATCTAGTTGCATTTCCTAATGAATGTGGAAATAAATCAATGATGTGAGTGAAAGGAATACCGCATCAGGCGGGATGAATTTCAACCAGAACTGCAGGATCTAGGTCACAATAACAAAACTCGCTGAACCGGTAAAGCGCATGCTATTCATCGCGTTGCAGTTAGACGTGCTGTGAACCCCGAATATCTCCGATTATCATGAGCGAAAGCAGCACCAACAAAAACTGAGTAGAATGTATCAAAGGCACATGCTATCTGTCGCACACCAAGGTTACAGGTAGAGCAACAGCCATCAAAATTAGTTAGCTGCAGAAAACAGAGGCTCAGATTTACCGATTAAGTAGTCACAGAGAAAACGCGGTGTATTCTATGAGATGGCAAACGTTCCTCTCAGAAAATATCATAAGAACCTATGGAGGGAACTGTGGCGTAGCGAGGACGGCTCGCCACTAAACGGTGTAGTAGGCCTTTAGACTTGTCCTGAGTCATCGCATTCCAACATGGGCAAAAGAACTGGACTTCGCGGTCGTCGCCATTGCTGGAACTTTGTGTAATGCAGCACCACTAAAATAAATTGACTAAAAAGCATCGGAACTATGATCTTGGCTATCTAACAGCCTGATTCGTTGCTCTGCTCTATGTACCAGATATTCTGATCAAAAAACGGGATAAAGTTGACTGGGGCAAACCATAACTCGGTCTGAGCAATCGTGAAGCATTGGACCCACAAGAGAACCATGGGGTGTGGTGAACAATTGATGACTTCGAGAGGGGATCAGCAACAGCCGCGACATGCGCGACGAACCCAATATAGTGTTTCTTCTTTTGACTTTTGTGCCGTTGTCCTCTATCTGCGTGGTTCTCCTGGCAAATGATCCCTACAGATTAGTTTCAAATATAAGATAGACGACCATGAACGGTGTTAGGCCTCATAGCCACTAGGGCCCATTAAACAGATGGCGAGGTCGGGAAATTCGTTAAATTTGGAGTGAAATAGAACCAGACAAAATTTCAGTAGACAACGGGCGAAAGTGAAATGTAGTTTACCACTAAAAAATTAAGGAAACATCCAGTAAAGAAAAAGCTGAAGAATCACAAGCAAACATGTCTGAATTCGATCACTCAAAACAGTTAGCGTATTTGTACTGTACGACTTGCGCGGGAGACGCGTTCGCTTTTCGCGACCATGGTCAGTACGAAATATCTGTATTCGAAGGCTACTTAGGGAATTATCTGTATATCTACCGTTGACTTGGGAAGTGCGTTCACTGGTCCTAAGGACAGTACTCGGCAAATTGCTCGAATAAACAAAATGAAGCTAGAATAACCATGACACTTCTGAAAAGGGTGATTCAGATGGACTTTCCGTTTCTATAATTCCACCACAGGAGAAATAAACAATCATGAAAAAATGTCTGGCAAAAGAACAGAGATATCCTGAGCATTATGTTAAGCATATTGTAGGAAGCCGTCATTTCTTACAATTCCCTCTGCGATGTGGGAAGATCGTCATCGGCTTTCATTACCTCACGCTTCTCTCGTATCCTAAATCAGACTCTAGATCAAATGAAAACCGGCATAAAGCCAGTTCGTTAACTTTGAGGCTGAAGATGAGAACAGTTTCGGTCCCAACTTTTGTCTGGTTGGTGCTGCAACTTTTGGCAACATATAGTTACTTACTACGATCAAAGGTAAACATTGCGTTTTTGGAAAAGGCGATTTGATACAATCTGTATTTCGAAGATACCCCTACTTAATTGGGTGAATATGCAAGATCGGCTCTTCGATCTTATACGGTTCAACTCCTACCACCCAGTTTGTTGTGAGTTTCACAGTGGTTGCTTCTGTTTACTCAAAGATTGAAAGAACCTGTCACGAATAGTTAAGCGAACATCAGCGAAGCGAGTGAACGTTTTAATGACAGCGGCTTATTTTTCCAAAAAAAATCTAAATTAAACAGCCGACCAAATTGACGGCTTTCAGTAACATCAGTTTATCGAAACTGACAACAAAATGATCAACGCTTGATATAGCGAATATCCGAAATGACGTCTGATTAAATCGCAATCTGCGAATTTCCACTTCCATAATGGATGTGAATTCATAAGCGGTTGGGATTAAAATTATGTGAACCATCAGCGGTAATTCCACCAGCACTGCTACGAGAAAAATGAGAGTTGGGGGTGGCGATCCAACGATGTGATAAATGGTCCATCAGATGATATTATATAGGGCTCAATTTTTAGAACGGACAGCTAGAATACGAGTGGAAACAATAGCGAACGTTTCCGAACTGGACTTCAAACGTCGACATTAAAGCTTTGGGCAGAGCGTTTTATTTTAGACAACTCAAAGTGATCTAGCTAGACGGGTTCAATATCCTACTGAAAACACCTGGGAATTGCAATGCGAGATAGGAGAGAATGAAAAAAGTTCAGCTGATTTCACACAACAATTGAGCCACAAGAAATGTCGTGCTTCATGGCAGTATCGCCCTTAATGACAGCGACACCGCTAAAATGCAAAGCAAACAAAACGAATAGGAGCCAAAAACTAAACCGCACAAACCAAAAGCGATTACGAATTTGGATGTATTAAATCTCTAGCATGTTGTACACATGTTCCCATCCATAATAGAACTACGATACTGAATCCGATTCTTAGCTGTCATACCGGATATTTCCAGTGTACGAGTGAATGGGAAGTGCGAGTCCCAACCCGAAAGTCCTAATCCATAACGCATCCTAGCTAATGGCTTCATTCAACTGCCTTTACCAACCCTTAATTAAAAACTGTCCAACACCCTCAAAAAATAGTGCCATTCAGGTAATGAACGGTAGCCAAACTACCGAGGAAATTGAGAGTTGAAAATGACCAAAACAATGTTAAGTAGACCGTAGGCATCCACCCCTAAACATATAGACTTAGGGATGTATGTATTTCACGTTCAACACCATCCTGTGAAGGGCTCATTCTGGAGTTTTAAACGAACCATTTATACATACAACTGTTGGAACCATGAAGCACAACAAATACGAGCTAACGGTTTGTCCACAGAATACTGTTCAATTCGCCGAAGGCTGTGCATCAAATAGACTCAGTAGCTGCGTAATTGATCGTATTACTAAACTAGGCCCCGACGTATAGATGCCCCTCGAAGCATTTATATTTCGCCGGAGACCATCAGGAAATGACAGTCGAAACAGATTTGAAACTGACAAAGACTAATTAATCGTGACAGGAAGCAGATATTCCCCATTGAATTTGCTCCGTTGGCAAAGATATTTTTAGACAACCAACAAAAGACTAAAGCTGTTCAACTTATGAAGAACAGACAGTAATATTTGCCTTTCAAAGAATATCATTTCCAAGTTCAATCAGTCGTGAGTACTTAAATTTTTATCCAAGAATGGATATGAGCGTTTTTCTTAACGTTCCGTTGCTTCCGTTTTCACGATGCAAACAGCCCATGAACTGACAGACAATTTAAACAGCAAAAATATTGTATGCCGAATTTCTAAAACCTTCCTGATAACGTACTGATGCGAAACTTACGCTCTCGTGCTACGTTGTCGTTTTTAAGATGGGAGAGGACGGTAGACTGCAGGCAGTGCGTAACATGTTTACTGAATACCATAATAACTACTTGCAAACACCAAGTAGCCAACGTCTGACAGATAAACTGAAGCACGACAGATGAACCAAAAGTGATCGACGTGCGATAGGAAACTCACCGAGCATTTGAGACCAACCGATTCGTGTAGCGGAACCCTCTGGTTGATCTGTAATAGATGCCTCATAATACCACGTGCCGGTATGGACGCCATGAGTGGCGCGAGACATGCAGTAGCCTTTATCCCCTGTAATGATCAACTGGGATTCGTGCAGCTTCAAGTGATTTGCTTTCGAATGCACGGGCAAACAGAAGAGACATATCACTTTCATTATATAGAAAATGCATCAGACTGCAATGGGAAGTCATGAAGGGACTGCAAAATTAAGTCACCAAATGAAACGGAATGCCTCATTTAGGACTCATTTGAAGCAAGCTTTGTATGGTCAAACCTTAATTCATAGAAAAAAACAATGAAGCTGCACCCTGATCAAGTATACCTAACCTTCGGTTCTACGTCCCAGGAGAACTATACGCCACCGGTCACGTACTAGGTTCGAACGACCACCAAGACAGGTGGCTAGTCGTGAATAAGAAGGGTTCAGGATCACCGACTAAAGGACCGTAAACGAGTATCGACAGTGTCTAAGACTTCGAGGGTTTGGATTTGGCAAGCATTCCCCTTACAAAATACCACAAGTCTGTTGATTGCACTGTAACCTAGCGAATGTTGCCAATTAACGAAAAGAAAATAAACAAATTTTAGCAGCCAAAGGTAGCATGCTTCATAGAGTTCCAAGCAGTCTATGGTTCCTCTACTCGCGAATGTTTTTGGACTGTAATTCAGTCGCGTGGAATAACCGATAAAGTTTAACGCCTGTTAGGGTGATACCACTCATTCGCTGGCTGCTGTTAACATAATGGTGTGAACGGTTATTGGATTTTGCAATTACTACCGGCATTTGACAGAACAGTCCTTTTTGTCGACCATGAGTAATTGCACCAATTACTGAATAAAATTTTGAGCATTGTCATCTTGATAACCTCGGTTCAAAAGTTCGCCGAGTGCTGTCACACTTCCAATATACTTACCAAACAATTTTTAATTGACTCAATTTGCTTGTGAAGTCCATCGGAGTAGAAGCTGATCCAACAAAAATAATAGACACTGCAGATGTTTAACAGTTTCTAAACAGTCGAATGCTTACCTTTATTCAAATGCCTAGATTTACTTCAGATTTCGAATGACCAGGCAGAGGATAAGGTGATACTACCGATATACATCTGCAGAAGTCTTCATGCAATTAAGATGGACCCTGTAGAATCAAAAACTCAACTCGTAGACTGGAAATTGAGTTTACTGTGGCGTCGTGTGCCACGTACTTACTGCGAGGTGAGGAAGTCCGTAGGCTGAAACTTCTCAATGACTGGTGCCCGATAAAAATCATCATATTCAACTAATGTGACACGGTGTCTAATTAGAAATGAGTTGGTACTCTGACGTGGACAATGGACGTCGATCGCAGCAATGGTTTGGTGGCATCCCACAAGACAAATCAGAGCTAACCAAATAACTTCTCGGTCCTGCCCTGTGTCCTGAATTACCGCTTTGCTAGGTAGCTCAGAACGTGGGTGAATTCGATACAAGAAGTAGACCTTCTCGGTCTTTGGTCGGTTAGAGGAACCCAGCGATGGGGAAAAATGAGTTGAACAACCACGTAAGAGGATTCCGAATGCAGGGACGAAACTGAACCATATCACTTCTTGTCTCTAACCATCGTTTTGGGAGATCTCATCAATCTCGATAGAGCATCCCAGTTGGACTCAATGGAGAAAATCCAGTAGTTGAGGTTTTCGTACCTCTTTGCCATGTCGTAGACTGATTTACCTTGGTGTCTTTCCGATCACATCGAGACGGTCGGCATCCGACATGCGCAAAATATATCCCAATGCATTCAGATTCAGAGCTTCTTCTAGAAATTGAACCCAAGAGCCCAGTACCTGACTCATCGTATTTTAACAACCCAAAAAGGACAACGGTGTTTCAGCATCGAAAACCTCCGCACATCTGTCGTCAGTGGTTATGTTCATGAGCAGTATATCAGGACGAAATCCACTGCTACTTTGTAAGCTCGATCTTTGCTCGATAACCGGATAACACGCCGACGCCATAAATATCTTCATTTGGTAATCGGGCTTTCTGAATGGGTGAAGATATGTCATCAAATAAACTACTACTTTGTGAGACGCAACTATCAAATCACACCTGTCCGGTCCGCCCAACTCTCACCGGATTTGAACTAATCAAGTCCTGCAAATAGCGTTTTACATTGTGAAGGTGTAAAACGCATCCCAGGCACACCTATACTGGCGTCCAGATGATCAAGAAAAACTAGCAGCTTACTTGGGTCTTCACTGAGGCAAAGCAGTCACCACATTCTGAACCAAACAGTTTTCTGCAAAAATATCAGCGTCACTATTCTCGCATGATGATAGTTCAATGTTCACACTCAGCTCCAACATAAAGTTAGAAAGAGAAGGTGAAATAGAGCAACTCCGAACGGATACCACCTCTGGTGGTGAACTCTCGGACAGATACCCAACATGAGAATCTAACAGTCAAATGAAGATAACAAGAACGTACAGTCCGTTAAACACGTACCCCGGTCGTTTAATGACAAAACAACTTGTGGACTCAGATAAACCCGATAGAATAGACCTGGGATCGGTTTTCCCGCCGTGTGTTCACACTCATCCCACAAAGTACGTCCGGCGGCATGTTGATCGGATTCAACCAGGATATACCTGTGATTGTAAAATAAAAATATGATTCCATGGTGATTGTCAAATAAAACAAAAGTCGGAAAGATCGAAACGTAAATGTAATTATATACTTATATGTATATATATATATATATATATATATATAAACTTGTCCATCACTTTTAATCAGTCGCACATGATGAAATCCGTGCTGCAATAGTCGTCACACAGAGTAATTAAGACTGCAGTGCCCAGTGGTCACAGCATCATGGACTGTGATAAGTGACTTGCTGGGCAAAGTTCCATGAGGGGTTAGGTCTTTATTGCCTTGACGGTCAGACTGGTTAATCAAAGACTACAATTTGGGTTCTCAAAGAAAAACCATTTTACGGGTGTGGGTAGATCTGAAACATCACTCCCTCAAATGCTTCCAGCATCCATTCAGTAGGGAACATAACCAGCGAGCGATAGTCAAGTACACTAAGCATTTGGTCCTACCTTCCCTTCACTCCCCCTTCACACACAGAAAAGATCAGAGGTTCGATTCCCAGATTCACCAATCAACTTGGTGATAGATGGGAAATCGTTGTTGTCCGCCAGCTTACCACATCTGAACTATTAAGATCTAATGTGATTCTATGTCAATTCAAGTTCTAGGGTCTTGGTTGCGAGTTTTCTTCCCCCACCACCCATGCCGTGGGCCCTATCGTCTGTGGGGGCGTGTTCCTCTCACTACAATCACGTTTTAAGCAGGTCACAAAGAATCTACGTTATTGTGACACAATGACCATGCAAAATGACAAGAATGGTCGTGGATCCGTAGAGGTGTACCACAACAGTTTTAAAGGAAAACAAAATAAATGCACTAATTGGGTTAAAAATTCACTTCACTTGACCATCTTGAACGCCCGCATATGATGTCAAAAAGGAGAAGTCGCCCTGACAGAACTTTTGAAACTTTAAAGTAGGTGAACACTGCGTCCCCGAAATACCCCAATGATACTCCAGTTCTCCAATCACTCACTCTGTGAAGCCCAGATGCAGCCCCAACCTCTCACTTCGTTCTTCGCGAATCAGCTGGTCCATTTCCCAGGGTTAGTGAACAAGCTAGTATCAGGATCGCCGTGAGTATAGGGTCTAAGTGTTTGTTGTTAGAATGATACTTAGTCAACAGTCACTACTATACGGTTCGACTGGACGTGTCAATGGTAGTCGAGTAAAACGCAGATGCCTACTCATCATGTTTCTATATGCCCCAGACTGTAGCCCATAGTCGAGTCCCAACAAGACCTGTCCTAATTATTTCGACGCTTGCTGAAACAGTGGAGTGGCTCAAACCTGTGTTTTGCTCTTGGAGCACAGTAATTTGGTGAAGTGGATAATTTAAGCTATCTGGGAAGCTACATCTCTTCAGGTATTTGTACATCAGATGAAGCCTCGTCGCGGATACGGAAGACTTAATTGCCATTCGTCAATTTCAGAAAACCAACCAGCTTAGTAAACTCTGACATTGCATTCCCCGCTTTTTTGGCCGTTCGACAGCCCCTCGTGATGGTTCGGCAGATTCTGGGGACCAAACTTAAGCTTCTGGCGGTCGTTTGCTACTAAGAATAAAGCCTCACTCGCACATTCATGGTGTGTAAGATCAAATTACGCGATTGAATGGCTTGAATAGCCCCACGATTGTACTAACGAAAATACATCGGACATGAAACATTCGTTTGCGTAAATCTTACAGTTTATATAGGTAAATTTGATAGTCGAGTTCATTGTCGGGTTGGAGGACACTGTTTTGGAATTAAAAGTGATGGAATGACGATAGGAAAAATGTTCTATTGTCCGAAGTTGAAGACGACAATGCGGCCTAAACTACTTTTTGATCGTCGGTCTGGGTTACATTTCAAAACGACTACTCTGAGAATTCAATCAGAAAGAATCTCGAAACAACAGCCAACGCATGAAAGTCAATCAAATTCCTAAGAAACATATTTCCTTAAAAATATCACCTAAAGAAGACACACTGAGACCAAGTTCATTAAAAGCAGACATCAACAGAAAACGTTTCAAGCTGCAAACTTGAAGTGCGTTTTCTGTTTCTCTCCAGAGAACATCAGCTTAATTAGTATTATCACGGTTCAGCGTTAAATAGCAGAGCAAGCCCACACTGACCGCTGCCTATTCCGCAGTTACACGTCTACATTAAAAAGGGTATGCAACAAGAACAGAAAGTGGAGCTACACAGGCGGGAAAGGATAAGATACTGCTGCAGCCAAAACACGGAACACAGTCTAACTGTACAAACGCACGTGTTTTCAATCATTCTGATTCGATAGAAAATGACAGCACGATCGCCACTGTTCACGGTTCACTGCCATATCCTTCAGTGTCTCCAGCTAGCTAGTTGACGGAACTCAACCAACAAGGGATGAGACACCTACTTTAGCTAAGTTCGCTGTACATTTTCTCATCCCACGTTGCCACGTCATCTGCTGACCTCCACATGGCTTCTTCAATTCCGTGGGAGGAACGCAAAATGGGCACGATTTGGTAGACGGGTGTTTGCCATGCGCAACACGTGACCCAACCCCAACCAGCGCGGTCTACTAAGCTTCATACGCTGAAACAAGGCGTTCTCAGAATTGGCATCTAAAACTAGATTCTGAACCCTCACATTACCCACACGGTCACTCCATCCAATCCTAACCATACTAAGTAGACATCAGTAGTCGAAAACCTCCAACCGACGAACATCACCCTTAAAGAGCTCAGCCCAACGGTCCACCCTATTCTGTCTACCATTCAGGAGCTCTCCTCTTCTATCGCACACGAGAGTACTAACCGAAGTTCGCAGCCCGCCGGTGTCACGTATAAGCTTAAACATTCTTTGACTGTTGCTTCATCTACTTTGTTGCTCGTCGAAGATATTAGTTCGTCAGATAGTTCCTGTTTATGGCTGCTGCGAACAGTCGAATCAGAGAGACGTTCGATGGCCAGTCGGGTTTGTGGCCGGCGTCAATGGTCGCTGAAGTGAAATGGAAATCGCATTAAAACTAACGCACGATTCGATTCGACGTACGTGGTCCAGTAAGATCTACAGTTCTAGACCTTGGGTCGTCTCTACGACAGAAACCAGATCTGTGCGCATAAAAAGCGATCAGCGCTGGAAATAATACCTTCCTGGCCCAGATCAACACCCACGCTACTAGGGGAGATGTAAACGTGTTGTCTTTTGCGATAGCAGTGCCTTAGAAAAATTGCTTGTTGTATACCAAGTGGTAGTCAATAAACTACAGTAAATGGCTGTTACACGATCGGCGAGGGATAATCAAAGGCAAACTTGTATCCATCCAGCTTCTTTAGGATAATAAAATCAAACTGATAGCGTGAGCACGGAAGGAAACTAATATAAATTCGTTTCCAAATACAACTGAAGAGACGAACAGGTAGAATAATTACCTGTAACCCTCTTTATTTAAGGGATGATCCACAGGGAATCCAAACGAGTTGAGCTTTGCACGCCCTTCATCAGGTCCAAAAGAAGGAGCACAAATTGTGGTAGCACCACAAATTCCATTCGCACCAGCTGTCCGACGCGTGGGTCGAACTAAGCCCCCATTCGACGGTGTACCACTTCCCGCAGTCGCTGAAGATCCGTTTGTACGTGGTCCGACACCGCGGACCGAACCCAACCCGTTCGAACCGAAATCACTGCAATTCGTTCCAGCCGTCCCTGTAAACTCATTGGTATGTTGAGCATGATAACCAGTTCCTCCAGTACCAGAATAATGACCGTACGCGTTGGACCCGGTACCAGCTCCACCTCCGGTCAGTTGCCCCATGGATGCACTGCCTGGTGACTTACGTTTCCGCCAGTTTACTGAATCTGCGACTTCACCATCAAAACCCGGTTGGCCTGGTTTGGAACCGACGGAGGTGAATCCATCACCCCCTTCGGTAATGCCGCCAGTGTTCTGGACAGATGTAGCGGCATTTGCTGGAGCGACCAGTTTGGTAATATTTGTTCGAAGCTGACTGGTCAAAGCTCGGAATCTATCGTAACTTGGTCCCATTTTACTGATATCCTGTTCCAATAGAAGTGAACGAAAAGCAGTTCGTTGATAAATGAAACCTTCAGGCTGTACTCTACAAGCAAGTGAATATTTCGATACAAACAATTGCTAATAAAATGTTACAAATTCGAATAGAAGATAAAAATTCCATGGTCGAAACCGAAGTCCGCGAAGCTGATGACAAAAAGCTTCCGGTGGACTGCTGGTTCCCCGCTGCCACAATACTTCTTCGTCTAAGATAACCAAGGAGATCAGCTACTTTTTTCACCTCTCTGTGAAGAGTACAGAAAATTATTCTTTGCCCAATCCCAGTACCTA
Source organism: Fasciolopsis buskii (assembly GCA_008360955.1). NCBI lineage: Eukaryota > Metazoa > Platyhelminthes > Trematoda > Plagiorchiida > Fasciolidae > Fasciolopsis > Fasciolopsis buskii. The sequence goes on from LUCM01010695.1 coordinate 297,602, forward strand.
AGCAGCCGAAGCCACGAACGTGCTTGTGATGGTCGTTCTTCCTAACTCAGCATGACAACTGATGTTTGTCATGGCCGCACTCCGTCATTCTTCCTTTTAACGTCTGCAATTAAGATGACTAACAAAAAAGACCTATCCTCATGAAAAAACGGTGGCCAACATGTTGTATTCCAGATGCAGCCAAGGGTACTTTCTATCAAAAGCTTCACGACTTCTTACATACAGCAGGACGGGGTGACATTGCGATTTTTGGCACGGGACATGAATGCTAGAATAGGTCGGCTGTCCTCGAATGAGGTGCATCTAGGAGGTCCTTTGGGTCTTGATTCCATTCGTCCTGAAAAAAGGAATATATATTAGCCTCGTGCTCAGTCATTAATTTTTTCTCGCCAGTACGAATTTTAGCAGTTCCAATCGCTGGTACACTCCATGTTCCCCTTGGATATTCACTCTAGACAAATGTAACCTTGGAAAAAAGACAGCGGTCAGCGAGGTTTGCCTTGCTGTTTAACGCTGAACGATGATGTTGATGATGATGATGATGATGATGATGATGATGATGATGATGATGATGACGATGATGCCGGTACGCCACCTGGCATCCACCCTATTAGAGTCAGTGATGCGTCCAAATCGAGCACATTCACTGACAGCTACAACCGGTGGGGCTCCTTACGGAACTTTCGGCCTGGATCGCATTCCCTGAGGTGTTCATGTGCTTTGGTGGGTGCTCAAAACGCACGGTGCAGCATCAGTTAGATTGCGGTAAGCTATCTGATCAGGTTCGTCCATCAGCCTTTTCCAGCGCACTTGTTCAAAGGCTAGGACCGTATTCATCTCAAAACATGAATAAGCTTTAGTCGTCTATCAAGAATGCTTCGCCATTTATGGACTTAGTTAGTTGTGATTTGACCCGTCGCGTTGCGACAAATTGCATTCCTCCTGAGTCTCCGCACTTCCTATCCCCCCCAGTCCATCCTAAATGACAGCGAGTATAATACTGTCACAACGAGACTAAACCTTGACCTGGTGTGACGGCTTGCATTCCTCCATGACACAATGAGCTATACAGGATGGCTTATCAAAGGCGGAAGATCCAACCATGCCTGGAAGATCAATGGGTGAAGCCCTGACGAAGTAGTCTCCTGATCCTCCCAGTCAGGGATTGATCTGAGTTAGCAGCTCAGTCGGGAAAACGAGTAGAAGAATAATTGATCAAAGTAGATGGGCTTTCACTAAGCTATACCCGGCTGCCTTGCGGTCAGGTTCTTGTCAGAACCAAAGGCTTTGGTTGAGAATCCCAATGGTTTTTCTGCTTAGCGGATAGACTCCCTAGCAGCACTGATTACAGGACTGGACGACATCAGCGCCGAACTTGATACTGGACGGAGAGGGACTTACGATTGTTGACCGTTTCACTTGCCTTGGTAGCCGCTTGTCGAACAATGGTAGCTCGGCAGTGGAGATAAACAAGCATATATCCAAGGCTCGAACAGCTTACACTGGACTGAAGCAATTGTGGTGTCGGCCTGATACTTCACCGAATTTGAAAGGCCGTGTGTACTGTGCCGCAGTGCGCTCAGTTCTGTTGTACGGTTGCGAGACATGGGGTAAGCGTATGGGAGATGTTCGTCGTTTGGAGGTATGGGAAACGTTGGATGGAGTGACCCGGTGAGTAATGTAGTTTTGGAATCTGGTATTGCCTGCTGTAGTACCTTGGAATACCTTGTCCCAGCGTATGGAGCTTAGTAGACTACGCTGGTTGAGGTTGAGTCACGCCGCGTATGGCGAACACTCGTCTACCATATCGTGCCCTATTCTGCATTCTTCACACGGAGTGAAAAAAGCCATGTGGAGGTCAAAAGATGACGTGGCAAAGTGGGATGAGAAAATGTACAGCGAAGTTAGGTAAAGTAGGTATTTCACGCCTTCGTGGTTGGAGTCCGAAAGACCAGTCAACCGGCTGGCTGGATAAACTGAAGGATATGTCAGAAGACCATGAACAGTAGCGATCGTATTGTAATTTTCTATCGGAGCAGAATGATTGAAAGACTGCGTTTGCACAGTTAGACGGTGTTCCACATGTTGGCTGCAGCTGCATTCTCATCATTTCCCACCAGTGTAGGTTCACTCCCTGTTTCCTTTGGATATTCACTCTTTTATGGAATTGTGTAACTCTGGAGAAAGGCAGCGGTCAATGAGGTTTGCCTTGCTGTTTAACACTCAATGATGATGATGGCGATAATTGCTACAGCCACTCCGTGCCCGATAACGGAATATGCTCCTGGTTCCAAATATTTCGAAGCAAGGAGATAAGTGCTTTTGGCTCGAGAGAAAGAAGAGATACGTTGAATAGGAGGATATCTGAACAGCTAAGCATTTATCGCTACCTGGCCGCTTGATACGATGAGCAACGCGGTGTTGATTATCATGCGCGATGTCCGACGCAGCATGGATCTATTTGTACACGTGTAACTCATGAGGATTGATGGACGTGTACTGCTAGGAAGTCCAGCCGCTAAGCAGAAAAACCATTGGGATTCTCAACCAAAGCCTTTGGTTCTGACAAGAACCTGACCGCAAGGCAGCCGGGTATAGCTTAGTGAAAGCCCATCTACTTTGATCAATTATTCTTCTACTCGTTTTCCCGACTGAGCTGCTAACTCAGATCAATCCCTGACTGGGAGGATCAGGAGACTACTTCGTCAGGGCTTCACCCATTGATCTTCCAGGCATGGTTGGATCTTCCGCCTTTGATAAGCCATCCTGTATAGCTCATTGTGTCATGGAGGAATGCAAGCCGTCACACCAGGTCAAGGTGTAGTCTCGTTGTGACAGTATCATGTTTGAGACTACTGTCGTCCAGTGTGTAAGTGACCGTAGCGATATGTTTGCAAGAAATTGTCCCGGTCTATCAACCTTATCTTGTTTCAATGGAAATATTTGACGAAGCTTATTTATTATCATTCGTCTGATTGCATTCCACTGTTGCACAGCGCAAGCCCAAACACAGCGAGATCGATTTCGTAACATTCTTGTTCATGTGTTCGCTGGCCCCTGTGGGTTTCTTTTGTCAAGTTAGCAGGAGGACAAAAAAGTAAAAAACTCACGGTATTCGACAGACAGACGAGCAGATCTTCAGCATGAGCCACAGTTTTGAATGCGTCACTGCTTGTCTGAAAACAAGTTGTCACAACATGCAACACTATAAACTCACCAAAGTCTTGTGTATGTTAGGATACCAGGAATTGTTTCCCTTTCGAGGTTGTGTTGTCAGCTCTTCCCAGAATTCCTCCAAGAAAGGAATTAATTCCTTTTCCTTCGAGAAATACAATCTCCCATTGTTCCGCCACATTAGATTCGCCAGTGCAGTTTGGCACATCACAGCAAAGTTTGCTTGTTTTCTGGAAAACATTTCCTCTCCGTTCTGGTTACATTTTTTGCACATAAAGTGGTAAGCCGTTAAAAATGGCAATGATTTTCTACGAATAAAAACTTAATATCGTAAATAATCACCTAATTACCCAATATTAAAAGCAATGCAGTCTAAGTGAAACCATCGGTAGCAGACGCTGCATTGAAAATCTGCAACACTGAAATTTCTAGGACTCATGCTTTATGATAGAACCGATGAGCTAAGAAAGCCATACCAGTAACACTGTGGACCAGAGGGCAAATCGAAACTGATAGATTTTTCCAGATATTCCTTTGGGTCAATCGCAGGTTCACTCGACTTTGATCCGGACTCCGCCATTTGTTTTTCGGACTCTTCTACCTAACCGCAAACGTGATTATATTGGGAAACATGACAAACCATTCTGGACAACCAATGACAACGCCGGGTTCTGGAAATAACAAAACGGTATGGTGAAAATGTGTTCGAAACTTTGATAAGGCTGTTTATTGCTTGCAGCGCTAGGAACTTCTTCGCTATGAAGTCCATTTTACGGCATGGTCGGAGCATGAGCAAAGGAGTGTCTACCACAGTACCATAGCCACTACACGGCCAGGGGGGACCGGCAACCTTGACTTTGAAACTTGGAGTAGCATATAGAACCAAATATGATCACTTTAGGTCAGTTGTGGTAACGACTCGGCGCACCGCTTAAAGCTTTTACACATTTTTCGACGTCACCGACTGCCCACCTCGAACTATGTTCTAAACATTACATTCCTCGGAGAACAGCGAACAACAAGGCTGACGCCCTGTGGGCATAAGAACACAAACAACATGGCGACGGAAGAAAACAATGAAATAAAAGTTAGAAAGAAAACGAAAATGTATACAATTCGACCTACATTACAGACTCTGCCCTCAGTCTCCGCGTCACTGGCTATCCATAGAAACTAATTAGTATATGGGTTTGACATTATCCGGCTGTCTAAACCGGAAGAGGATTAACTCAGTGGACCCTAACCCAGACTCTGACAAATTAGGTTGATCCACAAGAAAGTAGAACGACCTGAGGGTTATGGTACCCTCTCGGACCGGTAATTGATTGCTCAGTTCAAAGGGCCCTGAGATTGGCCCAGACATCGCGTATTTTCAGTCCATCTCTTTGTCATAGTTGTCGGTGAGCATACAGCGCTAAGCTTTGTACGACGCCCGGGGTCGGTTTGGAATCAGAGACTGGCTATCTCCAATAGATTTATTTCCAAAGGTCAGTTAACTCGATGCAAAGCGAAGGGCATTCGCCAATGTCACTGAACATTTCTATCCGGAGGTACTGCATAGGACTTCACCACCAGAATCTACTTGAGATTCAAAGTCATTTGGGAGGGAGAAACTAACCCGAAGCCTAAAATACTCAACTCCGACTATTGGACACCATTCAATTAATTAAATCCATCCACGGCTTCCAGCCAGTCGGGTCCAGTAATAGCATTTAACACTTAGAAAGCAGAAAACGCTTTCCCAACATGACTACACCATCGTACAGACGATCGAGAAAAACCTGCAACTTATTTGAACCTTGCCTCAGTAACTCAACATACGCATATTGCAAGTCAAACAGATTCATGTCGCAGCCAATACCAATGCAACTATTCCAACGAGGATAAGACTATACCCCGATAATCATCACGACGAGACTAAACCTTGACCTGGTGTGACGGCTTGCATTCCTCCATGACACAATGAGCTATACAGGATGGCTTATCAAAGGCGGAAGATCCAACCATGCCTGGAAGATCAATGGGTGAAGCCCTGACGAAGTAGTCTCCTGATCCTCCCAGTCAGGGATTGATCTGAGTTAGCAGCTCAGTCGGGAAAACGAGTAGAAGAATAATTGATCAAAGTAGATGGGCTTTCACTAAGCTATACCCGGCTGCCTTGCGGTCAGGTTCTTGTCAGAACCAAAGGCTTTGGTTGAGAA
>LUCM01010695.1:315434-330685 GCA_008360955.1 Fasciolopsis buskii
GCGGACATGAACTAATGATTGCGGACCGTTTCATATACCTTGGTAGCTGCACGTCCAACGATGGAAGCTCGGCATTGGCGGTTAATACACGTACATCGAAGGCTCGGGCAGCTTACGCTGGACTGAAACACTTGTGGTGTTGGCCTGATATTTCACTGTGTACTGTACGGCAGTACGCTCAGTTCTGTTGTATGGTCGCGAGACATGGTGCACGCGCGTCGGAGATGTTCGTCGCTTGGAGTTTTGCCATCGCTGATGTCTACGTAGTATGGCTAGGATTGGATGGACTGACCGCGTGAGTAACGTGGAGGTTAGGAATCTACTATTAGGTACCAATTCCGAGAATACCTTATCTCGGCGTATGAAACTTAGTGGACTACGCTGGTCGGGTCATGTGTTACGTATGACGAACACTCGTCTACCATACCGAATGCCATACTTTGCGTCCCTCCCACGGAGTGGGAGAAGCCATGTGAAGGTCAACAGATGACTTGGCAACGTGGAATGAGAAAATGCACGGTAAACTTAGGTATGTTAAGTGTCTCCCTTCTTCGTGGTTGGGGTCCGAAAGACCCGTCAACTAGGTGGCTGGAAACACTGAAGGATATGACAGTGAATCGTGAACAGTGGCGATCGTATTTCGTTTTTGTCGAATCAGAATGATTGAAAAAGTACGTTTGTACATTTAGATTGTGTTCAGTGTGTTGGCTGTTGCAACATTTTTATCTTCCACCGCTTGTGTAGGTTCACTATGCGTTCCCCTTGGATATTCATTATTTTTGTAGAAATATGGAAAAGGCAGCGGTCAGTGAAGCTTGTCTTGCTGTTTAACGCCGTTCGATGATGATGTCGATGCTCCCCGTCAATGAAGATTATATTTTTTGCTCTCTCATCCCCTGCTTTTCCATCGTTATCCGTATTCTCATGTACGGGTGGCATATTGCAGACGTTTCTGGATGATGGATTGTCTGACCTGGCGCACCGACTGGGGTTTACTTCTGAGTGAATTTTCCGCTTGGTCTTGGATGCCTCTAGCAATCTCGGTGCTAGTGTACCATTGTTTCCTATATGTTTTGCTCTTCTGCAGTATGAAAGTACCACTGTCGAGGCATGTAGACTTAGGTAGTCGTGTCCCGGGAGCGTTAGGCGATTTACGCATAAGTCAGTACGTTTAATTGTTCCAACAGTTGTTGTCATCAATATCGAGTACTGTCTCAGTATTTTTCATCCCCCGGACTTCATAGCTTTGAAGCTCTCTTTTTGCACTTCTGATCATCTACCATCTCTTTTCAAAAACGGCCAGTGAACTGAATCTTTCTTGTTAGTTTCTCGCATGCATCCCCTCTACAGTGTCTTTTATAAAGGGGTATACCCCTTTTTTCTGCAAAGCACTTTGCGTAACGAAAACAGCTCCCGCTCGGTTGGTTCCCACAGTTGAACCGTTGAGACCATATGTGGTTCTGTGTCAGATCAGGTTTTAAGATCTTGGATGCTGATTCTTTGTACGAGTCCAGTAGTTGTTAGAGGATCTGAACTACCAACCGTTCCATAGTACTAATGCTCGAAGCATGTAGTGGGATATCAATATAGAACCCGGCAAGTATACAGTAGTTGAGCGGTCACCAGTTTGCGTAGCCAATGGCACTGGTGGCGAATCTGTTTGCTCACCGGTGTTCAAGTGTGGAATAGAACATTCACACTAGTTATCTTTTGTGACTTAAAAACATGGCCGGTACGGACGTGATACGCGCGAAATCTATCGGTTTGTGCGCAGCTGGTGATATGTGGGTGTAAGATAAGTCCAGAACTCGGTTTGGAATGAAACCTTTCACTGAGCTACTGAAAATCATATTGGGACTAAAATCCAGTAAAACAACACGATCTTATCTTCGGCAGTAAGAAAATTCGGTGTATTTGTAGCACTGCCTAATTATTGTGAGGAAGCCATGTCAGGAATACTGGGGTTGCTAGATGATTCTAAAGGTCCGGAAATACCTATGTTGAACGACCATTGCATTCAAACAGGTGTTCAGGATTTGAGGTATCTTTTACATATGCCCACATTGCTTCCGTTTGTGCTCACTGTTCTGTGAGAAAAGGACTTGTCATTAGAGTTAGTTCATAGTTTAACAGAATATGCCAACCGGACAGACTAGAACCTCACAGACTTCGAGGCCGAAATCCATAAGACCCATTGATGTTTCTAAAAATCCGTTGGCGCGACTAACTATGCTTTGATTAGTGACATGATTGCATTCGATATCTTCGTGTTGGTTTTCATGTCGTTTTTCTTATCTTTTTTCGTTCATTTCGCTGTTCAGTAAGATATACTATACTGCAAGGTAGCGATCAAAACGGTAGATCAGTGCTACGAGATTGACTGTCTTTCAGTAACATCGCGATGAGAAATGGAATAATTAACCAATGGAATTTGGCGCTTAGGACACATCTGACTTCCGCTTGGGATCTATGAGGTCCAAGCATCAGGTGGTTAAAGGTTTCAGCGGGTATCCATGACCTTATCAAATCAGAGGTCACGATGAGCCCTCGCTAGTACAATCACTGTGGTTGTATCGATGTAAGGTGATTTGAGAGCCTAACTGGGCTTCGCTGAAGCTCATGAGACTCTGCGAAAACTGTTCGAGTTCTCTAACTTTATCTTGAATTTGATTCCGCAGTCTTACGAGTTGGTTTTTTTTTCTCGTATTATGAATATTGTCAATTATGCGCTTGTACCGACATACAAATCTCTCTTATGACGCCTTTTTGTGTGAATATATTGATCATTGATTAAGTGTAAAATCACTTCGCTTTCAGTTATTACCGTTGTTGGAATTTAGTGGATCACTGGTTTTTCATTCTTCGCGAAGGTGCAGGCCGTCCTTCTGTAAGATATTTGATCGATATTATTTGCTGACTTATTACACCTCCATCCTTTAATCTGAAATTATGAACGTTAATAGTAACGGTAGCCGGTGATGACACTGGCCTTCTCACAACTGAATCGTATCACTTGTAGTTACTAAATAATATTGTACAACGTAGCGATCGCCTCATTCGTTCATTCACTCACTGTACTTAACAGCCTTGAGTGACTGTTTTTTGAATTCATTCTTCATCCTCTCGCAACTCAGATGTACTCAATTATCAAGCAAGCAGATCTCGTCAGTTGTCTGAATCCACTGGACCTGTTGATACTCCTGTTCTCAGCTTTGTCACATGATTTGGATCATCCCGGATATACAAATTCCTATCAAGTGAGCCAGTTACTTACCGATTGTACTGCATAGACCATCGCGTACATAACCGTCGCGTTTAAGTCAAAAACAGTATTCGCCACACTATCTCCAGTCTCTTTGTAGTAAACTCTATCCTGCCTGTGTAGTTTGAAGCCATCGATCAACACGAGTGAATCCACAACATTCGGGTTCGTCCACGACTTTTGTTTACAAGTGACAAGTATGAACGTGAGCCAGTGATTGGAGTACGGGGACAGGCTCAATATTTTCGTGAACAAGGAACCAATATCAGTGCTCAGCAGTGCCGGGAGGTGTGTTTAAGAGCTACTTACCAGACCGTACGAGTGGTTCTGGGTGGAATAGAAGGTTCAGTCAAGGATGAGAGTCAGTCTTGTTTTTAAAAAAGAATAATTCCGAGAGATTCTGACGGCGAGCGGACACCGTAATGGAAACAAATTTTCCAAAAAACCGCCAGATGATGACGAGACAGTCGTTGCGCAATCATTTAAAGGCTGCACTCACATGTACCAACGCGTGCAACCGTTGAGTTTTGAATGGTTCTGGTGGTAACTGTGAGGATAAAGAATTCAATTCCCCTCTTCATATCCCTCGGTGAACCCGTTTTCATGTAGTATGTTTGAGCGCCTTAACAAATGAAGAATAAAACGAACGTGTATTGTCTTTATCCCCTGGGTCCGATTGTTCTGGCCTGTCATGTTTTAACAGATCTAATTAAATACCACCCATTCGAACAACGGAAGAACCGTGCTGCTTTCTGATCTATCCGATAACAAAGACGCAATAATAACATCTGTTCCGCTTTGGCTTTTTGTTAGTCTAATGCTCACCGGGTCAACATCCCACGGACACCGTTCCCCAACATTCGACGACCATGGTTTGCGTTTGTCCATCTGGAAATCTCTTACTAGAGAGGTAGTTTTAGAGGGGGCAAATAATTAGTCCAAACTGACCATCTGTCCTCATCCCAGGCTATTTTGGTTTACCGCACATGTCCTTAATTTCTTTGTCCATGTGGCCAGCAAAAATGAAACGAGCACTCGACTCAAACAGTCTTTCCAGTCACATCATGTATTCACTTCTTCCTGTGAGTAACTATGAAAGATATTAGTGTATTCCTTACTCCCACTGCCTCATGTTGGCGGGTCGTTCCGCATTTGGGAGAGGACATGGGGGGCCGAGGATTCTAACTCCGCCATGATGCAAATAGCAACCATTGATGGAGTTGGTCGTGCCAGGGCGATAACAGACAATAGTCGAAAATTGGGTCATTGACGTCATTTCTCGCTCTCGCCCTTTCTCTGATGCTGCGTATGCGCATCGACCCGATTGAGCCGGTGTTTCTTTTTTTGTCTGTCCCCCAATTGGTACGTTCGCGTTCGCGCACTTCTTCCGCTCTCGCGTCTCCCGTTCATACACCCATGCGTGCATGACTGTGTTCTTGTTTGTGTGTTCGTATTTTTGTATGTAGGTGAGCCACCGAGCTTCTACGTTAACTCAGAACTCGCCTCTCATTCCAATGCTACGTTCTTTCGTTGCGGCGAAAGCCCTTGCAGCGCGTTCGTTCGCCCTCTAGCACGCATTGACGTCACATTGTACCCATTGACGTCACATAAAAACTTGTGTAACAGTGGGTTCGTGTGCGTCCGTGCCCCCACACGGCCGTTTCATCCGTGTTAGTTTATATATCCCTCACTGTGTGTGGGTCGTACGCTTTCAATAGTCCTCGTAATCCGTGTGTACCTTGGCCTGTCCGTTGTACACGTAGCATGTCTATCTATCTTTGTCCATCTGCCCGGACAGTCAACTGGTGTCTCCACCACCGTGTCACTTAGACTGATCGACCTAATTTCCGTTTTCGCATACGCGCAATCGGACTGGTTGCAGTTTCAGTGCTTTGGGCTTACTCGGGTCATACATAAGACCATGGATTATCTTCGATGCTCCTCATGACTACAGTCACTAAAATCGCGTGCCTCGGGCGCATCAGCACGAGCAGGATGGAACTTCTCCGAGTGACGGGGTTGGTGACACGTGCCCATCCATAACCAAGCCTAACAGTAGGTCGCTCGCAAAGGTGATTAGTTTTGTAAAATAAAACAAAAAAGATGTCCATATCGCCAACCCCTGTTTGAGGGAGCCAGAACTCACGGCAGGACCAAAGGACTAAGAAGGTATAAAAGCGTATCACTTCAAGATGCTCGAGAAAAACCTCAGTCTTCTTTATGCGAGCTACACCAGTGCCAACAAGACCAGAAACCAGGATGAGGGTGCCAGTCGAATGAATAAGCTGGAGTGTTGAATTCGAGCCTCTTGGATACGATGCACATCGATGACTAGGATCTCCAGTATACCAGTTAAACCCACCTGTTGTCCTGTACGCATCAAGTGTTCACACAATGTATGTGTCTAAGCTGAGGAGCATCGAGGACAAGGAAGAGCAGCACCCGCCAAAAGTAGATCCGATGAGATTTCTTTCGAGAGTAAGGAGATAGAAATTCTTCCAGAGACACTGTCACTAGTGCAGCCGGCTGCGGTTCTCATTTAATGTTGCAATGTTTGATTGGAAGAGGACTGAAATGAATCATCAGAAAAGCGAGGTTGTGTACGATAGTAAGTTGCTTTTGTGAAGGATATGGGAGTGCGAAACTGTCGTTGCGAGATCATTCGTGTGCATGTCTATGCGTCGTAGGATATTGTACTAGTCAGCCTTTATGCAACCAAGCGGGGTCTGTAGGGAAGCGGAGTCTTTTCAGACGACCCGCTGGGCGACTAGTTTGCCTGTGTCTCTTCCGGGAAACCTTGCCGGATTAGTGTGAATGAATTAATGGCCTTATTCAGTTGGGCGGCCACGTTGCTGTGTTATCAGTGGGCTCTTGTGGCACTATTTGGAAGGAGCTTATAAGGCGAAAAATCGGCACGCCCTGGATACTGCCGCTGCTTGTCGGCGGTCGACCGGGGCTCAGGCGGGACCTTTCGCACACCGAATACATGGGCTACTCACTAATCTACCGCGCTTGACCTATGAACATATCATTTCCGAGTTACTTTCCTGATGATACACATGAACTATGCAAAATCCATCCAGATATAAGGGGTCTTCAACCCCAGCTGGATTTTAATGTAGGCGTAACATTAGATTCCGCATTTGTACCGCGTGCTCTGCCACCTGAAATGATGGTCCCGTAGCTGGTAAACCACATGCAGTGCAAATTTGTTTCGGCCGTTCATAAAGGAGTTCGGCTCTCGACGTCATGGAAGATTTCTCATATTAGGATCAATTTTACCCTTCAGGATTTTTTAAATCAGACTTCACAACACCTAAACTAATGTGCATCTATTCCTGAACATAGGATTCTTTTTTTTTGCTCAAAAAATGCAAATGCTGACTTTTCGACGTCTCCAGTTCTCACCTTCTCGAATTATCTTAACTGCTATACGATTACAAGGTCACTGTTTTACCAGTTTCTTTGGTGGACCAGTTCAATGCGTGAGGAATGATTTGTTGCACAGTAACTTATCGTTGTGCTCTTGATCACTTTTTCACTTGTTTTTTTTCTTCCTGACACGGATGACGCTTAGGTCAACCGACGTTCATGGCTGGCTCTACGGTATAACGATATTTCACCTCTTGAAAATCATCATTGCGCGGTGGCGTTTGATTTAATTTCCATTCCGGCCACAAATATTCTCGTCGGTCTCAGTCAGTCAGAATATTTGTGGTTCCGTAAAGCTGCAATTCGGTAAGTCACGTACACAAACATAGGCTCACTTCGGTTCCCGGACCATCGTTTTTCTTCAGTAAAAATAAATATCCAATATACTTAGTTATCAGCTGTATAGGTTGTTCGACTTGGGAACAATACATCTGGATCTTGTTTGTCATCCTTCATGCACTTGTTCTGGTACCTCCCGTGCGATAAGTTGCTGATTTGTTTTACCTCCAATCTGTTTTAAGTTGTACTAGATTGTTGCAAAAGAAAATGGCTACTGCATATTTGTGAATTGTGACCACTTTTTCTCTTTTCTTCTTTTTTTCTCGGTTGGGAAAACAAATTCGACAGTCCTACTCATGCTTGTGTACAAAATGCAGTGTGCATCCGCTGATTAAAAGCCGGGAGCTGTAAATAGTACCAGTTGATGTGGACTGTCGTACTTTATGCTCACCTAGATCAGTTTTTTCATAGAGACTTGAGAATAGATTATAACTGTTTTTTGGTCTTAGCATTTGCATATCGAGATGCAATTTACAGAACCGCAGGGTTGTTCTATACGAACCGTTTGTTTGTAGTTTTATTCATTCGCTTCCTTTGGAGGATTTCATGAGCAAGATGGAACGGGACAAAGGCTGACGGTTGGATACTATCCACCACCGTTTACTGTTGTCACTGTCCATCTGTGACCACCGATTGAATGAACCTGGGCCTGTTTTGTTGACGGTTTGCCGCTGATTCGGCAATCGCTCCGTTTTTTTTGCTTCCTGGCGATGTGTTGTATTGATAGTAAGTAGCATATTGATATTCCATGTAAACGTATATTTAATACTTGCAGTCACTTGCGCCAGTCAAAAGTTACGTATGCAAGGAAAATCACTCTACTCGAGAAAAAAATTCGCTAAATTGTGGTAGAGCGAAACCAGAAACTTCTTTCAGAGACATTGCCGTTTTTTATATTGGATACTTTCTTAAAAGAACGACAAAATTTCCCCCTTCCACCGTCCATTCCCTTTTGATCCATTGGTAAGGATTTCCTAATTTTATTCGTGTGCAAATGAACAACTTGGGTAAAAATCAGAAAGCGGAACATCTTTATCGAGGGATTTCTTTCTGGAAATATTCATTTTGTAGGTGTTTTGTAATTCACCGCACGTCATTAATTCGTCAACAAAATTCGCAGGTTCTTAAACTGAGACGCTCAGCATTTTCCACTTTTGCACAGTATGGTTATATTCTCTGTTTTGTTATGCGATTAGTTCGGGCTGCGTATCTGATTGAACTTTAAATATTATTCAAGTTCATATGAACATCGGTGCACGAAATATCAGTAATAATCTGGGACAGGATTGCAGAAAAGAATTTCTCTCATCGAATTTTAATGAATATAAGTAACTTTGTGGTCACTTTTGGATATGACCGATTTTCCCCATGAAACACATGCTCTTGCCATAGTTTATTCGTTTGCTGTGATCTAAATAATGGCCTTGTTTAGTTTAAAACGCAGAAGTTTAAACACAAAATGTTAAGTCTACCAATGTTTTGAAATCAGTTCCGTATCCTCTATATTGGGATCCTAAAAGATTCTACTATCTCTCGCTCACTGCGTCACGGTGACGATGTAAGTAATTAACTCAGCACATTCAAATGACATTGACGCAAGGCGCAGATCCTTCGTAAATGAAAATTTTTCGTTTCGTAAACGACCATGATTCCGAGACCACAGATAACGCAGAATACCCCAGTTAACAAATAATTGTCTTTAGTCTGCAAATACATGCGCAGTCATAAGTAGAATACACAGTAAAATATGTTCTTGTTTGATAGGCGTGTTTGTTATCATTTGTGAATTTAAACTATCATAAATACTAAACACTTTCCAAAAGAGTTTATGAAATTTTCTTGCTCCAACAGTTTCATTTTTCATGTTCAAACGAGCTTACCTAGACAATCAAGGTTAGCCATGTCTAACTGGTTGTTGCAGTTTACGAACTGACGTAAATAAATAATTGCTGATGCTTCTTTACACCTAGCAAGTATCAAAGCCTTAAGGATATTGACATTGAGCATTTTTGAGTGCTTTACAATCGGCGGGAGCTGTATGTGTCAGTAGCAGTTTATTGAATCGCTGTTGTCTGTTGCATTTATGCTTCCACCGACTGCTGGTCTCCTGAAATCCTAACGAGGCTTAAAAGTGCGTTTACAGTAGGCACTGCGGTTGTTACCGCTGTTTTTGCGACCCGAACTTACTACCTCGGGCCGACAGAACGGCACATCGGAAGTGCACCTGCCATCCTAGTCGATCGCGCTGACAACGGTGATTGCCTCGTCCGGGTCTGTTTCGAGCACAGATTGTTTCTGGCGACGTCCGCTCATTTGAAACCCTCCGCCTTCGTGGCCTTGTACTCAGATTGACAACATCACCTTTGGTCACCGGTATCGTCGATCTGTCGGCGACTGTAGGCCAGTTTGTTCCACATCTGCGCTCTCGTATCACGCCTTGATCCTTGATCGCGTCCTGCACAGCTGCCTCTAGACGGTAATTGCCGATTTCATTTCCAACCGTTGCTTTCTACACGGTTATCACTGCGCACAAATGCTCATTATTCAATCGAACATTGGGAGCACGCATCGGCGGATGTTGTGCAGGACTTCAGACTGGTATTTTCAAACCCAGTTGCCCGGTTACATCCTAGCTTACCCGTCCATCTCAGCGTCACACTGAAGTCCATATATCCTCGGGACGCCAGCTGACCAGGAGTCTGGGAAGTGGCCGTGAGAAAAAAATTAGGGGCAAGTAGAAGGCTGTGGTTGTGGGCAATAGTAATAACCTTTATCCTCTGGTTATGGGTATTGCTCCACGAAAACCAAGTAAAAACGCGGTGATCAAGGAATCCGGCTGCTCACTGATTCACTCTTCTGGGCGTCGGGCAGAGAATTTTAGGAAACAGTTTAGTTAGTTCACTGCCGCAGTGAGGCCTCCACTCATGACAATAAAGGGCGACACCAGTCCTCCAAAGTAAACAGAGATCATTAAAGACAAACTTTCATAAATGACATGAGGCCGCTGGATCAGACGGATCATCCTCATCCTTTTTCAAGAATAGTATCGAATTTCTAGTACTTGAGTTGACAAAATTCCTAGAGTCAATGTGAAAAAGGAACAAATACATAAAAGCTGGTATGAAAATCATAGGGGAATTAGTTTGATGGATAAGTGCATCCAAGCTGCTTACTTGCATTATTTTCCTTCGGTTATCTAATGCTCGAGAAGGCCTTACACGTGGGGACCAGGTGGGTTCCCGATCAGATATGAATTGTATCTATCAAATCTCTATACGACAGGAAGTATAACATGGTCGCGATTTTTGTGTTTGTTCTAAAAACAGCATTCGACTTAGTCGACCTTGCAGTCCTCTGGCGCTGCCTTTCACTGAAGTGTGCTGGTGAATTTCTGTTGTCTTTTTCAATCGTTATTTACGGAAACCTTAGAGGAAATTCATGCTTGTTGTGTCATTTCACCTAAGTTCATCACCAGAAGTGGTGTTCCTAGCGATTACTCTCTTTTCCCCGTTTCTCCTGAACTTTGTAATTGTGGTGTTAATGGAAATCACACTGTCCTCATGTGGAAATAGAATCATTAACACTTGCTCAAATAGGAAGTTGCCTGATTTGGAATATGTGGACGCGATGCTGTGCTGCCTAGTGAAGACCCAGGTAGGTTGCAAGTATTTCTCGACCTCCGAGCGACTGTATGTTTGTTTGCGATGCGCCTTGCGCCTCAGAAGTGCAAAATGTTGTTACAGGACAGGATTGGCTCGAAGCCGAACCCTGTTCTTGAAAAATAAGAATTGAACAAGGTAGATCAGTTTTGTTTGGGCAGTTACATCTCACTAGATAGTCTTACACTGGGTCTCTTCGCGTATACCGAAAGGCAAGCTAGGATTCGCTAATTCGAAGTATGTATGGTGCCGGCACTGCATCCGCTTATCGTTCCAGAGCCGAGTTCGCGCTGTGGCGGTGAGATCGATCCTGCTATGCGGCTCGGAAACACAGCCTTTGCACAGGGGAAATATCCGAAGGTCATCGGTGTTTAAACTTCATTATCTGTGTATTATTTCTAGAACATACCAGGGGAATTTCGCCAGCAACTCTAAGGTTAGACTCAGGGTATCGAGTCGTAAGACATAGTTAATAGGACAGTCACTGAAATTAGAAATATTAAAGTGTTTGGGACATGTATTGCACATACCGGTGTGTCAACTCTTTCGATATATGCTTTTCCCTGATGCTGGTAATGATTCGAAGATAGATCAAACGAATACCCCTTGATGTAATGGAAAGGTGTGAGAACTGTCCCGAGCAGGTCAAGTTGCATTAACGCGTTGCGAATCACGAGATTCCCCAATGTGATTGAAAACTTTACACGATATGGCTGAAGGCCGCTGTTTCTGTTTCCTTCCTTGTGGTAACTAATCTTTTGGCTTTTTTCACCATCACTCAATGCTAGGAGATAGAAACTAAAGACAGCATGTTAGTGCAAAGTTAACGGTTGTAAAAGCAACTGAACATAAGTGATCACTTCGTACCTAGCAGAACATTGTACAGTTCCACATTGTCGTGCTAGACCGACCTGCACATCATTGAAAATTTGAATAGTTACCTATCTGTGCTTCTTGCTTGGTGTAGCTGTTTATACCGAATAGCTTATAAGTATCGTCAGCTGATAACTTCAATATTTATAACCAACGTAGGTACTTCTGAACGTCTCAATCACTGTGGCTAATAGCAAGGTCGGCAAGAAATGAAACTCGATTATTGCCCTCATGGCTCTTTCTGAACTTCGGCCGGTGATGTAGAATTTCGCGATTCACTTTGACCATGCCAATGAACCTCTTTACCAAACATCCGAGGCCACCTTTCTGGGTTCGCCAGGGCAGCATAGTGGAATTTATCTCGCAAGTTCTGTTTCATGCCATCGGAAGATTTGGCCAAGTGATCTGTTAAAATTCGTTACAATATGAAACAAAATGACGTCTTCGACGAGTCTCTATCTTTTTACAGTGAGGCTACTGCATACTTGTGTTTTCTAATTGTGTCCAGATGCTCAGGCTTTGGCTGCTGAAGAATGGGATTTTTTATTTTCTATGAAATCCTTGGAGTATGAGTGATAGTAAAAGATGCGTACCCCATAACCGCTGGAGCTTATTACACGGAGGGGCTTGGACAAGCATTCATGACCCTGGAATTTGGAGTGGTATCAAACCATCTGGTTCCACTAGGTCACACGTGGTAACGAGCCGAATAACCGGGTAGCCATCTACCACCAAAGCGACCGGCGGATCTGGAATTCAAGATGTTTTTGCGATGGTGGACGCTTAATCCACTTGACCACCGTCGACCATTGAATTCCAATTTACTGCTGGTTAGCGCATTTGGGATTAAGAGAAAGACAGGTGTTTCTGGTCTTATTTGGTAACGTGCAGCCTTTTCATACTATGGCGACTAGCGCACCTCGTAAATCTTTCGCGATTAGGAAGTTCGCTAATCGATGTAAGGCCATAGTGTTCTCGACAGATTGTCAGTAGTCATCCACCGCCACTTGTTTGGACAGTTGACGCACACTCACTCTTCTGGTTGACGATATCTTTGTTCTGTATGAAGAAAGTTGTTCTTTTTCAAACTTACTTTTATTTTGTGGTGACATCCGCCACTCTGAAGCAATACAAATCGTACTTTTCTAATCGTCCCCTGATTATAGGTGCATCCTAGCCACTGATATGGCCACGCATAAGGATTGTGTTGAGCAGTTCCGCAATGTTCTCCCGAAATTGGTCTCCCCGACCCCGACCCATCGTCTCGAGAGTTCTATATTAAGCGATGATTCGATCGTAGAGCCGTCTAATGGGATGGAACAACTTCGTGTGAGACTCGCCGAGGATCCGGATAGCCGACTAGTAGTCCTGTTTATTTTGTTAAAGACCTGTGATATTTCGAACGAGGTTCGACCAACGTCCGTCGCTGACCCATGGCTAGATTGTTTACTAGACGAGTTCTTTGCTCAGGTGAGTTCGTTCGTTCCAGATGCGCTTGACTTGTTATTTTATTGGTATTTTGTGAAGTGACTTATGCATTGAGCTGTATCAGTATTCAGAAGGCCATTGAAATCAGTTTGAAGTACAACATTATAGACGCTTTTTATCTGTCCATTTACGGTCGTCAGCTGTGACTTGTTTTAAGTGGCACTCAACCGGGACTTGAAGCTTGTCAGTATGTGGAATTTCGAGTTATACACCTCGACAGCTGGACAGTCTGGTTTCTATTTTGTCGATGTGCTGCGCGTCACATGGAACCTGCCTCTCCGAACTACTTGAGAATCTACGTTAATATCACAGGCATCATTCTCGTTACTTCCTCGTCTAGTTGAAAAAGAAAGTCATTTAAAAGTGCAATTGTTTGCACCAACAGTTAGTTTTTTCACTTGCTATGCAACCCATAAGTTCACACGTTTTGTTCCATTTCCTCCGCGTTACTTCTTCCATCTAAATACTGTCATGTTTATGTTACTGTTTTGTGGCACAGAGAATAGAACTATCCAACGAAGATCTTCAAACGAAGCGCACGGACACAATGGTTATTCTCTCCACAAGTGTTCTGATTTGCAATGTATAGACAATTTTTTTCTGCGCGGTACAGCCCACTTTCTATAGTACCATAGACCTAAGGTTCAAATAGCTTAGACCCATCTCTCAAGATACGAGTCTCCATTTTAGGTTCTGATGAGCATGATGCTAATTGTAACCAAAATAAAGATTGAAATCTCCATATTCGGATTCCACCGTCACCGACTTAGTTGAATTTGGAAATGTTGGATTACAAGATGCGTATAGGATTCTGTTATATCTACACAATTCATTGCACAAAGCTGCACTTATTCAGCTGTTCGATCACTGTGGCATGTTCCTTCGTTGATAATCCCAATCACCATATTGACAACGTTGTTGATCACAATGGTAGATGCGACCATTTGCAGTAACCAAATGGTAGTCTGTTCGTTTATGGGTTTACCACTCTGAAAATCTGACGATTGAGTCCCAACACCAACGATCACCGTGGTTGACAGTAATTTGTCATAGCCCGAGTCGCCCAAAATTTCCGCTTCACTTCAAGTTTCACTATTATGATCGCATTCTAACTTGCTATCGAGCAGGCCCCTGTTGCAACATTTATGCTGCTTGCTATATATTTTCATGAGAACTGACAGTGTTCTATATAGGATTTCCAGCATAATGCCACACGTACCCTATACTGACCACAAATTACTATGGGACAAACGATTAGGGTTTGTTTGAAATACGGCGAACAACTAAGTAGCCCGTTTATTATCGTCTCGGCTGGTACATTCTAATTATCACAGCCACTTATCGTCCAAGAGATTCCAGATAGTCGTCCTTTATGAAATTGGGATTAAGATCAATTTTTATTTCTGCAAGTTCTTCGTCGTTAACTAACCTTTTCTCACACTTTCTCATCCGTACCTGGTAATTTCCCACCGTGGTCATTGACTCTCGTCATATCCATATTTTGTAGTGTCTTCCCATAAAACCAAATCAGATTCATGGTCAACTTCACACAACGTATCTCTAAATGATTTATCTGAACCTCTAGTGTATGTGAGCCGATGCTCCACATGACTCACCCTCATTCAGTACGGTCTGCCACAACGAGACTACACCTTGACGTGGTGTGACGGCTTGCGTGCCTCCATGGTCCAACGAGCTATACAGGATGGCTTATCTCAAACCGAAGATCCAATCATGCCTGGATAGTCAATGAGTAGAGGCCTGACGAAGTAGTCTCCTGGTCCTCCAAGTTGGGGCTTGATCTGAGTTAGCAGCTCAGTCGTAAAAACGAGTGGAAGACTAATTGATCCAAGTAGATGGGCGCCCACTCAGCTATTCCCCGTTGCCTTGCAGTCAGGTTCTTGTCAGAACCAAAAGCTTTGGTTGTGAACACTAATCGTTCTTCTGCTTAGCGGCTGGATTGCCTGGCAGTACCCGTCCATCAATGCCCATGAGTTACACGCCTACAAATAATTCCGTACTGCATCGGTCGTCGCACAGGGTAATCAGGACCGCGCTGCCCATTGCATCGAGCGCAGGTGGGGTGGGTAGTGATAAGTATGCTACTGCTCACAGTTCTCTCTCTTTCATTTAACCTGTTTCTTCTGTCTCCAACCCAATCTGTTTGCCCCTTCTGCCTACCCATAGTATCTCCATTG
>LUCM01010695.1:342432-389440 GCA_008360955.1 Fasciolopsis buskii
TATATATATATATATATATATTTGTGGGGAGAGAGAGAGGTTATAAGGCGTACACTGAGTTACAACGTTTATTGTGACGTTTCGATCCAAACTAGGACTCGTTGTCAAACGTGAATGAGTGACCGAATGGGATCACTAATCCCGTTATATATATATATATATATATATATCGGATTTTTTGGATTCCAATTCATGGCATTCTTTAGAGTTCGTTGCACTGCGTAGGTTGAAACACTAAATCCGAGATATTTCAACGTTGATATATATATATATATATATATATATATATATATATATATATATATAACTCTGGGAAACTTATTTGGTTTGAATTGCAACACTTTACATGGACAGACCAATCGAAATGCACTACCTTTAATATAGTAAGAGTTCTGTGATAGACCACTTTTCCGCCTGATGGTCCCAGCGACTCCACTTCTCGGTGTGTCGGTCGAACTTTCATTGTGCACACTGGCACTCTGAGATGGTATGTGCTACTGTTATTGGTTTTCATGGTCACCTCGACATTGAATTCTATCGGCGTGACACTGGCATTCACAAACTCAGTTAATAAGAGACTGATTGTTACTTCATGCCTTTAATACGTTTTCGTGACATGCATGCGGCATAGGTTTCAACTCAGTGGAGCATGATTTGGACATCCTGATTCGAAGGCTATATTACGATACGGAACAGTATCCTGCAACAAACTTTTCTCTGTTTTGTTTGATTTTTGTGATTTTGACGTTCGTACTTAATCCGAGAACCTCATTTCTGTCAAACAGATAGTACTAAATTGCCGAATTTCTCTCAAAAGTGCATTATAGTCGACTTGTCGCCAAAAGTGTAGATTTACCCCCTCTTATGTGATATTATTTCTCTTCTGTTTAAACCATAACATGGCGTTTACTGATGTACCATATCAGTTCTTCTACTCGCACTCCTCCGCTACTTTTTCTTTTTGATTATTTTACAGTGCTTAGAAAGTTCCGCGAAAAACCGGTTGCTCTATTTCGAATTAATGGAACGTGAAACCGAGAAACCCGACACCCGATCGTGGACTCAAGTTCCCTTTGTTCCAAACTCCCCAGGCAATTTTTGTTCGGTGAGTACCAAACGCGAATGTCACCTCGCATGGTCCTCTTTTTACTCCTTGACTTTGGCCATGGGATTGCGTTGTTCATTGCTCATTCATTCTGGGATCAGCCAATGTGGTCAGATTAAGGGGGATACGTTGTTCATACACCCATAGATCCTTCTAACCTTTAACCTTCCCATGATGGCTATAAGTTGGAGGGTAGGCAGAAGTAGCCAGCTCATTCAGGCTGCATAAGTTACGGGAAAATCAACCGTTGCAGTTGACCGATAGAGTTAGGTTGCATTTTCATGCTTTGTTCCACGCAATACCCTCTCGGATTAGTTGGTTAGATTCCCGAATATTCGGTCGCCGGATATTTGATCGCAATAAGGTTGGCAAATCGGCACTTATTGTTCAGTTCATGTTGCGCCGACAACCGAACTATTGAAAGCCAAGACCAGTGTGCATAAACAACCCAACCCGAGTAATCTTTTTAATACTAATGGGCGTTTCAGGAGTTGGATAAAACACTGCTGAGCGAAAACAGCTAAATTAGAGTTCATGTGTGCTTTGACTCTTTGTGACCAGGTCAAATGGCGAAGCATAACGAATACACATCTAGTCGACGTACAGTCAAAATCGACCCCGTACCATTCACTCCGAAGGCATCCATCCACGTGACGATCATGAGAATCACAGCAGAAAGAAGCATGCCTATTGACGCACAGTGCTTGAAATGATGTTAAATCCAACTTGCTTTTCTCCAACCGCTTTGGGACCGAGTGAATTCGGGTAATAAAATTTGGTTTATTGATGAGTCAGTTTATTTATTGGTATGTTGGATACTTACGAAAATTAGCACCCGTCTGTTCGCCACGATTCCCTTTCGGAAAATGAGGTAATTTGTGTTCTCATTCATAAAACAAGTAAAAGGAGATTAGAGATGAATTTCAGATGTGACTATACTGAATCGGTTACTCTTGGATAATGCGCACGACCGGTGTATAGCGCCATTAAGCATAGTCAGGATGAATAGTTAGAACAATGACCTGCATGCGAAGCTCTGGGATGCATGTTTCAGAATAATGTGGTTTTAGTGTTGATCTCAACTCATTTTCAAACCTTCAGAGGCCACTGACCACCAGAGGTTTTTATTTCCTCCTGCTGAATTTAAGATTAACTTGGACGTGGGGATTGCTGGCACTGCAATCTGTAAACACTGATCAACAGTATACCGAGATGTCTTCTTTCGAAAGCTTTAATGCGTGGCGTTTAATGGGTACGCAGTAGTGGCCTGCTGTTCCCAAACGTTTCCCGTGTTCATTTAGATATATTCGTGAGATTTATTTTATGCTAACTCAAACGGTCGGATGTTTCCGCATTTTTGATTGGCCATATCTGCAATCAACATCTTAGGGAAAGTAGCTTCGTGGTATCCTCGTTGTGGTAGTGGGATCTAGAAATTTAAATGTTCCTACAATTTTGGCACTTGCTGTATCTTGAATTTTCAATTTTTTGCGGATAGCTTTTTTCTGTTTCTTTTGATAATACGTTTACTGGATGGCCTCCAAGATTCACCATGATATGTGTGGATGGTTCCATCACTTAGCTGGCCCCGTTGCTCACCTAATAACGCCGGCTTGGAGCAGAATTAAGTTACTTTTTGGCGACATCGCAGGTTGGCAGTCTACCGGCTCGCTACCACACCTGATCTAGTGAGAACTCATGTGATTCTGTGTCACTCCAAGTTTCAGGATCGTGGTTCCCGGTCCCCCACCTGATATAGTGGGCCCCAGTGGCTATGGGACATGCTCCTTCCACTACACTCCCGCGAAATGTCATAAAAAGCGGTTACATCACTTGTAACCTATGTGACTCAACAACGTGGCTTCTTAACCTAATATGATTGTCGTCAAAAGCTCTTCGGCGGCCTGTTTACTCTAATCTGCTCCCTGGTTGCTGAATTACGGACTCGCTTTACCAAACGGTAGCAGCAGTGGATTGTTGCCCCTACTATCCGAGCAATTGGCGGTACTGCGAGTTACCTAATTTCTGACAGGATATTCGTGTAGTCCACAATCGAGCATCACCGATTACGTTATGCGTTCCTCACTCCGCAGCTGACATGATTGGTGTTTTGAATTTGATTTGCCTTTGCTGATCCTGTCCACTGAAGCATGTATTATTGGTATGCATTCTGGACGGAAACCAACTGAATCGATTAATTTGTACTAGTGTGAAGGATATGTAATTGCCCCTTAATTTTGTTCATTCGATGCTTTCCTATCGCAGACAGTTCCCGCAACACAACCCTGGTGACTGAGTTGTTCCTATTGTTCGTGTGTTTGTTACACAATGCCAGCCTCTGTTGGTCTTGCTTTCGACATTTAGTCTAGCTTATTTACTCATGGCGTCCTAGCAATTGAGTCGATATAAACTGAGTGATTTAAATTGTGTTCACCTTCGCTCAACTTCATGCACTCTGGCAATATCTGATGACTAATGGCAAATTTTGCACAGACTTTCTATCCTGAGTTTAATGGGACTCAGGTGTTTCCTGTCCCTTTAAACCTAGCGATTTTTGCTTTGACTTGATTTTCACCTTCGTGCCACCACTTTCAATTTACGTTAAGAATGAAGCATTTGTCTGGTTAGACTGGACGAAACAAATCTAACTTTGTTACATCTTTGTGATTGTTTGTTTAAACACAATCGTGTGACGCAAACACAATGTCAGTCGTCCTTTCACGCGAACCGTGTGATGTTGATGGAGTCGTTATCTCGACAGTAGGAACATGAAACTCCGCCAGCACTTTGTCAATGATGCCCTTTCTTTGGTTATTCTTAGCAGTGTAGTAGTTATTTTGAGTCACTGTTTATGTTTTCTGTTACACCAGTACTTGATCAGGATTTTTTAACTCTTATTCTTTCTTCATCCGAAGTCAGGGTGCGACTTAATCAATCGTACATTTAGGTGGATCATAAGAATTTTACCGAATTGAACCAGTCGGATATCACTGGTCGACCACCATTGAAATGTTAAGCTGATCACTGTGGGTCTGCTTGAGTGTCAGTTCCCACAAGGAGATAGATGTAGCGTCAAACACTTAAAATGTGCCACAAGCTCCAGCTGTTGTTTATGGTTCATTAACTATAGCGAATATCATACTGGTGTTTTGAGGAGTTGCGCTAGAATTGATTGGCTTTGCTATGTACTGATTGGGCAAGCCCCAGGCTCAGCTACTCCTAGTGGACATGTTAGTAGCAGCACGGCTCGTGCTTGTGCAATAGAAGCGTATTTTTTCCTCTCGGTGGATAACGACTAAGTTCGTAATCCCAGTGACACCACTCCTTATGCCACTTTCTGAACACTCCGTAGATAGCTTTACGGTTGCCTCGATTTTGGACACCGGCCAGATCCATGTCCCAGTGGGGTTCGACAAATAAATCTATGGTATCCTAATGATGAAAGGGTGTTTCCATATGCTGAATAATTTCGCGGAATAAATTCATGTTTGCATTCCAAACCTGATTCGATTCCCAGATTGACTGTTGGTACTGCAGAAAAAGCAGTGCAACGGAAAAACGGTTACTCGTAACGCAGTTAGGTGGCTCACATCCAGCTCCTGCTCGGTGAATCTGGCTGATTTCTAGGTTGCCGAATTTTCACTGCCGTCAGTGTGCGTAGCAAACAACTCAGCTTTTCTTCGCGAAAACTGAAGCATACTTACCAATTGCACGATAGAATCTACCGTCACAACGAGACTACACCTTGATCTGGTGTGACGGCTTGCGTGCCTCCATGGTCCAACGAGCTATACAGGATGGCTTATCTCAAACCGAAGATCCAATCATGCCTGGATAGTCAATGAGTAGAGGCCTGACGAAGTAGTCTCCTGGTCCTCCAAGTTGGGGCTTGATCTGAGTTAGCAGCTCAGTCGTAAAAACGAGTGGAAGACTAATTGATCCAAGTAGATGGGCGCCCACTCAGCTATTCCCCGTTGCCTTGCAGTCAGGTTCTTGTCAGAACCAAAAGCTTTGGTTGTGAACACTAATCGTTCTTCTGCTTAGCGGCTGGATTGCCTGGCAGTACCCGTCCATCAATGCCCATGAGTTACACGCCTACAAATAATTCCATACTGCATCGGTCGTCGCACAGGGTAATCAGGACCGCGCTGCTCATTGCATCGAGCGCAGGTGGGGTGGGTAGTGATAAGTATGCTACTGCTCACAGTTCTCTCTCTTTCATTTAACCTGTTTCTTCTGTCTCCAACCCAATCTGTTTGCCCCTTCTGCCTATCCATAGTGTCCCCACTGATAACACGCCGATATTCGCAACGGTTTATTGTCAAGTAGTGCAGAAGGTGGTTTTCAGTCTATTAGCTCACATTTTCTCAAGTCTCGTCAGCCTTCAATGTGCCCGTGTTTGGCCCTGACAGTGGACTGACTCACTTTCGATTGATGTCTACTGCGTGAGTGAAACACGAATTCAGGATTCGAGTAGAGTGAATTAATTCAACTAACTGCGCCTAATGTCTCGTCAAGATATTTTCTTCGCACTTCAAGAGACGAAGCAGCTCAAGCTGTGGGTGAACGTGGTGTCGGAATAGTCTTGAGTGAGAAGGCTGAAGCAGCCCTTTTAGATTGGATCCCAGTCAACAGTGGCTTTTGTGCCATGAGACTGCGGAGATCAGTCGGCGTCCGGAAGGATAGTATTGTTAAGCGCAGTTTATTTGCCATCTTGGCATATGCCCCAACAGACTACACCGCTGACATGCAGAAAGACGAGTTATATGACGAACTTGTCACTCTTGTTCGGAAGAGCAAAGGCTGTGACATTGTAGTGGTAGTAGGTGATTTTAATGCACAAGTAGGAAAACTGAGCGCATCGGAATCCTGTTTAGGTGGCGGTCCGCCTTGCCTGTTCAGCGAATAAATAGTGGGGGAAGAGCTCTCCAATTTTGTGCGGACAATTATTTATTCTTATCTAGTGAGAATTTCCGATCCAGTTCGCGTTGCACAGTGACATGGCGCTCCAAGTCGATAGGTAGTCTGAGTCGGATCGACCATATCGCAGTTAGCTACCGTTGGCGCGGTTCTGTTCAGAATTGTAGATCGTGCTGGACCACATACGTCGAATCGGACCGCGCATTAATTTGAATGTGATTTTTGCTTCAGCTGAACGGCCATCGACGCAGACGACGAACCCGATTGGCTGTCGAGCGTCTGTGTGATTCGGCTGTTCGCAACAGCGATGAATAGAAACTATTCGAGGAACTGAGAACTGCAACGAGCAGCGATGTGGACGAGCAGTGGGACCAAATTAAGCAGGCGATGCATTTTGCAGCGGATTTCGCCTGTGGTCCTAGACATAGCGTTCATCAAAGACACTGGATCTCGCAAGCGTCGCTGGGTCTAATGGAGCGAAAATGCCAGTTCCCTAACTTCAAGAAGGGGAATAAGATGCATCCACAGCTGGAGCGTCAGTTGACGATAAGCCTTAAGAATGCCCTTGAGAACTTGTGGCTTAAGGTAGGCGCAGTGTTGAAAGTGGTGGACACTTCAGGTCTTTTTAGTGGTACACGGCAACCCGCTGTCGCCCGGCTCGTTACCGCTCTCAGTTTGATGGTTCTGTGTCATCGAAATTCTCAGGATCAAGCCTACCGGCCGCCATCCTTAAAGCCATGTGGTAAGCGTTTGCGGTAGGGCACACGCCACTTTCACTCAGCTCATCCATAGTTCGTGAAATTAAAAAAACTACCATTTCTTCATGGTTCGTTTTAACCATAACAATGCCCTGCCTGGCATGGTTAAAATCTCTGAAGTGAGTTTACTTCGTGCTCTCTTTTTCAGTTGCACACTGTATCCTTTTCAGAATAGTTGAAATCCGGCGCTTTATGTTACTTAGATCTGATCTAAATGTGACAAGTCTTTGACCTCGGCGGGATTAGAGTTGACTCATGGGCATCGAGCACATATTTGTGTTGCGCGTTTTACCAGCTGAGCTGTGTGGATTCGACTTCCGCCGAAGTTGGACATTTTCCAAGTTTTGGCCAATTCTGTTTTTGTCGAGTCTGTCAAACCAAACTTGGCAGCCGTTACACATCTTTATTCATCTAGTGAATGTAATTGGGAAAAGGATCACTGGTTTTGACTAGTCTTCTGTTAAAAAGGTCTTTCCCCACTCCCTGTTCGCTTCCGATGGCGTTCTTTTTTCAGTTCCCAAAGCTGAACGTGCCTCAAGAAGAAATTCAGATTCACTAATCGGACACAACACGTTGCCCACTTCTTTCGTGGGATCACATCATGATTATCTGTGACCTATTCGTCTTCTCCCATTTCTTGGCAGCCCTCGAATCCGGATACTGAGATCAAGTCTACCCAACCCGCTCTATCCCACTCCACCATCACCCACAATCCGCTCTGGTTGTTACCCAGTCGCACAGATCCCGCCTCACACCGAATAAACAAGCTGCGTTGTCTATCCACTCCAGTCCGCCCAGATTTCGCGTCTGTTGCCGCCCCGCTTAGTCCAGAAGTATCATCACAAACGGCTAGACTTACGATGTCGCGATGTGCCTGTCGATATTCGACCGGTGAACTCTCTACAAGGCTGCACGGACCGCTAATTTCCTCCACTCGGGAGGCGGTTGGTTCCAAAAGGCATCATAGTCAGCCGCAACAGCAGCAACAACAACAATATGAGTTCGGTACCTCCACTCTGTTCCAATCAGAGATAATCTGTAACGGCCAACGACAACACATCAAGTCGTCTGAAGCGGAGCCACTCCTGTCGGAAAGTGTGGTCGTGGTGGCTGCAGCGGTGGCTGCTGCTGCTGCTGCGGTTTCACGCAGATCCAGCACTGGGTCAATGGTGGCTGCATTAAATTGATCACAAGTCAAATCTTGTTCTTAGCATCTCATCTTTTTACTTGCTTCTTCATTTGTGTATATACATGGTGTGATGCACAGGGAATATTGTGTTGTCTCCTACCCGTACACGTTGGACTTTTTGCACATAACCTCGCGGGTCAGTTAATTTTTTCCCTTTGGTGTTGCGTCTGTATCAGTGGATGTAGAATACAAATAATATTCAGTTAATTTTCTATGGACTACCACTCACCATCCAGTATCACTGTCCGGAACATCTCTGTCTCAGCTGACCTAGTTCCATCTACTCTAAAGACATTCGATTTTTTCTGTTAGTCCCTCTTTCTCTCTCGCCGTACATTCTCTTTTGTCTTTCTTCTTGGTCATATCATCAACGATCGATTCATTCCAACCGAATGCCTCTAATCTGCTTTCTCAGACTAGTTCTACTTTCATTTGGAGCATATACTAGTTTATTTCTAACCAATTCCTTCGTTTCTAAGTTATTCAGGCATCCTGTGCGACTTGCTTTTATAACATTTACTCGCAGTTTTTCCGACGAGCACTTTGACCTTCATCCGTGCGAATGTTTTTTCCACATTCACTTGAGTAGATTTTTCGATGGGAACAAACTGTACCTATATATATATATATATATGTATATATACATATACATATATATACACATAATTTACCATGGTGCTTTCACTTTCAATGATTCTTTAGTACGATATACAGGAATG
Organism: Fasciolopsis buskii; assembly: GCA_008360955.1. Classification (NCBI taxonomy): domain Eukaryota; kingdom Metazoa; phylum Platyhelminthes; class Trematoda; order Plagiorchiida; family Fasciolidae; genus Fasciolopsis; species Fasciolopsis buskii. Next base: position 351,124 of record LUCM01010695.1, read on the forward strand.
ACAAACAAAAGTATCCTTCAAATTTGTTTGATCTCGGTCTCTTTATTTTTTGAGTCTGTTTGATTTATACTCTCAGTATGGTCTATATATATATATATATATGGTTGCAAGCTTTTTCGGGTCAACAAATGAATAGCAATCTTTCTTATTGTCAAAACAGCCTCTCGCATTCCGTTCCTAATGCGTGTGCGAGCCGATCCAAGACAGGAGACTTCTATTATGAACCGCTTCAACCAAATGTGGCGACTTAAACAAAAATACTTATGCTGACCATTTTCTGCTCTCTACAGTCAGCGACTTTTTCTTCGAATCTCCTCGGGGAAGTAGTATGTTTACTGGTAGTTCTTTTCCCTGCCTATTGGCTTCGCGCTCTTATTTCCTTACATAACTTGCTCCCGTCGTGTGGTTTTCTGCGCTTGTAATCTCTGCATAATTATGCGTTTATTTCAAGACACTTACAGTAAGAGATGGTCAATCGGTCACGTGAATAATTATCGATACATTAGCAAATAATATGTGCGTGTCCATGATGAGTAGAGCTCGTGTAAAGTGCACGTCTCTTTCTACACACACACACACACGCAAACCACCTCATTGATGAGATTGACATGTAGACTATTTGATTGCTGCTTTCGATCTCATTCTGCTCCTACATGTTAATATTTTGGAAGGGCAGCGTTATGCCTTCATTTTTCTTCCAAAGCAGAAGGCTTTTTCTACTGGAGGGAGGACTTCCGGTCTATTATATAACAGCTGTTTCATAGTCAGTGATTTTATCCCTGCGTCCCATGGTTCTTTGTATGCGCGCAGCTATACGTAATCATGACAAAGCAACAACCCGTCTCTCGATCGTACCATCTCGGTGCGTGTTTCCCGAACCAGTTTCCACTATGCCTGATGGGGTCAACTATTTCTGGATTATTTCAAGTCCTCCATTCGTTTTGTTGGATCAGTTTTCTCTCATTTTCCTTTTTTAATGAATGCACGATTTAGTATTTAAATACAATGTATCTTTTTGCTTATTCCTAAACCTGCTGGTGAACTTTTTACGTTGGTTGAGCCATGTTAGACTTCTATTCCCGTGTCTCTGAATGCATAAACAGACCTAAATACGAGTGTGTATATCTTATGGCGAGTGGCCCCAGATGTTTGGGCTGGATGCAGCGCTCACGTTCTATTGGAGGAGCGATCTAGGTGGAGTCTGACATGGGGTAGGGATGGACTCCGAATGTCGTACTCGTAAGTTCGACTTTACAAACGAGTCCGCGCGATTCCTGGAGCCCAATTTGGGGACACTAGATAACAACCGACCACCACGGCCAGTCATATTTATATTTGAATCACCTTCTTGTACTTCGACTACTTTTCCTGCGTTAACACCGTCCCATTGACACTATTACCCCGCTGGCTTGGAATCCTGAATTTGCCCATCGTATGCATAGGTGAGGTCACGCGCGCTTACAGGAACCTTAACGCGCCAAAAGATTATGCATCTTGATCCTTGAAGTGTGTTCACTAAGAGTTGGTCACTCGGTGATCAGCCGACCAATCAATAAACGAGGCGAAATCTCGAGCCCACCGCAATGTCTGACGCGTCGATCGGCGTGTCTTTCTCCTCTCACATCACTGGGTGGTTCTTGCAACATAGATATTCGGGTAAACGGCTGCGTAAGAAGGACTGGTCTGTGATACGCATACCAAGCCGGTTAGTGAAGTCGCGTCAATACAATAAAATCGCACTCATTGATTGTTTCGCAAGATTTCCAGAATAGAGTGAAAAATGACCTGGTCCTGCGAACAGACCACTTCTCCCTCCCCAGCCGCTGTATTTCATTAGTTCAAGCATGTTACGTGTCTGTAGGTTGGCCACCATCATAGCTAGGACCCTTCAGGGGACTCGTTGGTTCCACTGTTTCTCAGACCCGTATCATCTGAAGGGTTGATTTCCATTGTGTTCGCTCGATGCCAACAGATCAGATCATCCTACTGTGGTGAGAAATCCTTTAGCACTGCTAGGCTGGCTTGACGTAGTTCCCCTGAATCGCTGCTGCTGGTGCAGCTAATTGGTTGATTTGTACCCGTACGGTCTGCACCTAACGGGCGATTAGTCGCTTCGACAGGCTGGGCGTTTGCATGCGAGTGAGTGATCGCAGTATTTTCGGGCCAAGTGAGCATAACAAATTGCTTCATGCACCGCGAGATGTAAATATTCAGCGGTCTCATAAGTCAAACAATCGTGCAAGCGAGAGTACTCTGTCACAGAAACGAGTGAATTACCGGCATTCTAAAGGCGGTTATTCAATGAAACAACGTCGAAGTTGAGCTACCAACCGCGGCAGAGATGCAGTTTTTTGGTTATCCACACAGCCGCATGGCCTCAGTGTATGAAACAGTGTGACGGTTGTTTTTTTACCCAATGAAGACAACATATCAAGATTGACTACAGCATCTAATGTAGAGCCGTAAGCAAACTGAATCATGTGAACTTCTATATTGGTATTTCCTCAATTGGTTTTAGGGTCGCCGATGTGCAGGTTAACATTAACTTGGCTGTTTTGCCTTGTGTCGGTGTGATCGAAGCCACTCGCCAACAGTTTGGGATAATTTCATGTCTCAGTTACTGATCAAATAATTAAAACAGTCCGGAGGCTAGGGTGTGCGTACGTTCTTTGAGGGCTGTGGTCAATTTTATCGTCCACTTTACTAGATTCCTTACAGTTCAGCTGAGACAGTTCTTTATGGACGTCCGAGCAGCTTGAGTTGCAAGTGGATCCGCCACGAGTAAATATTTTATCGGCGCATGAACAGAAATTTAGTCGACGGTCTTGTTGCATTCCCCATTGAAAGTTTCCTCGTCAGCGGCTGTTTCAACACGTCGCATGTTTCGCGATCGTTTTTGATCCCAGGAACTGATTCGGCCTATACAACACAGGGTTTGTTGAATTCCATCCGATCAGTTTTGCAACGGTTCTTGTGGTGATTACACCGCTATGTTATACTCTTCTTTCTGCGACGCAACTGCTTGAGTACTGGAGAGGAAAATCTATTTCACCATAGGTAATCTATCTCCTACGGATAGCATATTTCGTAGCAGAGGTATGCACATCTCGTCGTCTGGTCACAGGAAGTAGATGTGAGAATATCTTTAAATCAATCTCAACAGTCATTCTCACTGGCACTATGGAGGCTTCCGGGTTGCATGTTCTTCTTGGCCTGTGATAATGTCTTTGTGCGGAAAAATTACGACTGGTGTTTGTTGTACACTGTGAGGAAATTTTCACGATTGAGGGATCAGATACTCCCATAGGGCGATGGCATTTCACTCTAACCGGAGTAGAATTGTTGATAGGGAAATGTTCTCGCTGGGTGTGGAATCTTTGGAACATACACACAATATTGAGTTGATCGTGAAACTTGCCTCGAAAAAGAGTACGCACCTTAGTCGAAACGGCGAATTACAACATCTACCAACAATGCTGCGTTATTAGCATTATATCGTCCACAATATTAACCCATGGGTTTGGGAAAACGGATGTCAGACATACTGAAATCATCTCTAGAGCGTAAAGAGAATTCGGAATATTCCACTAGGCTTGCTGAGTGTAAGTCAAATATATTCGAGTTCGTCATCAGGGCACGATGATGATCCCTAAACATTTGCAGGAATGACAAAGTCTTAGTTGCTGCGCTATCTCATTTTTGTGCAGTTTCCTTTAACGTGAGAGGCCATATGCGTCAATGTTTCCTTCAGCGACTTGCACCGTCAATCACTTATATGGTTGAGCACATCAAGACATCCTTTGTGATATGGGACAGCCATAGACGTAAGAGTCAACGAATCCTCCCAGCTGAGCAAGATCATTGTCGGTAGTATCATGCAGAGTTGCCCCGAGTGGTTCGTTTTCCGTTTTGCATCGTATCAGCCAATTCAAAAGGCATCCAGTTACTGTTTGCTATGATTGTTGAACAGATGCGGGCTAAACACCGTTTCTACAAAATAACCTTCCAGTCGGTACAATGTTTCCGCAATAAATCGTCTTCGTGTTCTGTGTAGTTCTCCCAAAGGAGGATGTCTCGGGTATAAATGAACGAGGCCTCAGTGGTGTAATAATTTAGGCGAACTTTTCTGTTAATGCGGTCATGATTTTAATCCGATTGTGGCAACACCAAACAGTTCGGTCTCCGGTGGTATAGCCGAACAAAGTGATGACTGTGGTGGGTGGTTACTAGCGGAGTCGAAAAACTCGACCAGGCAGCTTCAGTGCGTTGTCATGCAACAGTGACGCGAGTGGGAATCAACCATCCCGTAGTTCAGCGACAAAGTGGGAATGGTCTGGTTTTCGCGAGACGTTCAGAAGTGATTTAAGGCATTGCTCGAAATGTAGACTAAAGAAGGAGCAATGAGTCCAAGGGATTGAAGCTGTTGAACCAGTGAGAATCCACCACAACAAAATCGAATGGTTCGATTGCGTCAAGTAAATGATCAGCAATGTGAGAAGAAAGAACAAGACCAGACAAAACAATTCACCAAATAAAAGTGGGAAGTGAATGTGCACGACGAGGTCGTTTACCTATATCGTTTAATGTAACAATATTGGCTCATCTTTCAGCTCACGTCAACAGAAAATGTTTCCCAGCGTTAAATTTATTAGGTCAACTTCTTCCTGAATGCATTTGCATTCTAGCTTTGCAAAACAACGATCTTGTTAGTTGTGGTTGTATTTGTCATAACGCAATGGTGTTATTCGCACGGTCGATGCATGAATTGAATCAAATCCTCGGCTGTTTGTACGACAGCTGCGGTTTTGGCTGTCGCAGTCAGTCTCTGTTTTGTTTGCCTAGTCATACTCAAAATCTATTCTACGGGTGTTTCCGTGCGAGCTTGTATGTTTTCTCATCTGCTGACCTCTGATCAATCAGATCCTAATATTCTTCTGTTTTTATTACTTTATTACTTATGGGTCAAAATCATGGAATCTATTTTTTTCCGAGGCGAAATTCTCCATCGTTCTTTTGGATTTTTACTCACCAGGTTTACGCAAACTGATTACGGTGCGAATAAGTGAGTGTTTTAGATCAAAAAGATTATAACATATCCTCAAAGCTGGTCTCGGGTTACGGTGACGACCGGATCACAGTAAAAAAATGAAACGAAAAGACGAAAATTCAGCAGATGTAGATCGATTTTAGGCTCCATTTCCCATGTGTTCAAATTTTTGTGCTCCTCGAGGCACCACCTAGTAAATGCTCATGCATTCTAACCTATTCGGATGCTTCCTCTGTCATTTACGAACTGCAAATGGAATCATATGCGAAATGGATAAACAATCAAATCTACTGGTATGCCTTTAGAGCAAATAATTTACGTTGCGAATGTACTGGATGGTCTTTCATCTAGTGACAATAATTTAGCATGACAATATGGAAATGTTCACTTTCATGCAAATCTAGCTGTTTATCTAATTTTGAAATAACATTCATACCTCAGATGAACTAAAGCCATTCACTCTAGATTGAAAACGTTCCCAAAAAATCATTCCAATTTCTAGCGATGCTCGAAACAGGTACAGCATTTGACCAGACTTTCGTTTGATGGTTCGCTTTCGTACATCTTATTAACTTGGGTTGTACTTTAGTCGTGGATTGATGATCAAATAGGCGGACATCGTCTGTTAGTGTGCTAAATCCTTCTTAATCCAATGGCACTTCTCATGTCTCATCCTAATTTTCAGTTCTTATGATACAATCAGTGTGACCTTAATATCATTTGTTATCTTTATTTTAATCGCTACGTAGAAATAACACTGAAATAGTGTAAGCCGGTCATTCATCAGTCGATTCGAATCCTTTCCAAAACCCGAGGCGATTCAGTATCGTTGTTGGCAGCCTACGACTGACCTAAATTCTTAATGCCCTTAGTAAAATAGACTAAATGGGGCGATATTCTAGACAGTGCACATGTAAACACCATAAGCTTCCCTCTTCTAGTCACTATTCTTCCAGTTCGCGTTTGTGTCAACCATCCGGTTTGGTTAACTAGACTTGTTGACGGCAAACAGTTCTGCTGCAAATTGCACTCAGAGACAACTTCCAAGATTGGTCATTCGACGGCTCCACAGCAGTGGTTCTGTCTTCACCGAAACCCGATGTAAAATCTGCGCCAACAGTTTCACTTCCTGACTGACAGTCTGTACATCCCGGTTTCTCAACTCATAACTCTCCCGCGATGTGAATACATTAATGGTAATTCCTAACAGGGACGAAACAGCGGTAAAATACTTCCAATCATTTCAGTTTGCGTTGAATATGCGTATGCCACGACGAACCAAGGATGTTTATCGTCATGCTCTTTCATGTATTACTTCAGTGTGCGAAACATGCGGTCCTGAATGTACAGCAAGATTGCCCGCAAACTCATGTGCACGGCGTTCTGCAATCATACATAACTGCATCATTATTCGGAGCTGAGCAAATATAGCTTGCGATTTATTGTTTGCGTTTATGCATATCTGGTCTGTCACGAGCCGCTATTGTATGGGACTCTTAGACTTGGGTTACATTCCCTATACGAAGTAGATATTTTGTTCAGTTTCTGTATTGCGGGCGGGCTGACGATTAGGCTTTAGGTTGCCAGATTAAACACGAACCAACTGACATCACAAACTGTTCCACTTTCCTGAACGGTCGCACTGAACATCGCAAACGGTCTGCGAACTGTAGGAAGACTGAATAATGAAATCTGTGCCCTACGTGAACACGCATTGTAACCATGGTGATGGCATCAACGCTCATCCAGTTCCCAATGGAAAATCACCTAAGAACAGATACGGGAACTGTATCAAACTTTGCCATAAATCAACATCTAAAATAGCACAAAATAGAAAATATCGTTGGTTGAGTCGTGCTCGGTTCGGTTTGGTTTGTACAAACACTAACCATGCACCAATGCGTTCTGGTTGTGGTTGCTGCCTCACAGCACCCAGTGCTCGAAAACATAGAACGATGAATAATGGAGGATCGACGGCAAAATAGTTTGAGGAACTATACAGAAGACGATAGGTTTGGAATCCAAGAGTGCCACTAACCACATAGCCATATCACCCATTATCTCCAACCTTTGCTTCGGGGGATCTCATGGACCCCAACCGGGCAGTGCACTTGCATCTAAATGTATTTGCAACATTTAGATGCATGCTTTTGTTGCACGTCACCGAGTAGCCATCGCAAACCATCTCCCAACCATTAACTGTCTCGGAGAACAGCGTACAACGGAGTAGTCGTTCTGTGGGCATGCGCAAAACATGTTCCAACCATCTTAAACTATTCTGATTCAGTGCTTGTTCTAAAGACTAGACCCTACGACCCAGTACCTTACACATAACCTCTGACTTGCTCACAAACTTCTACCGCCATATTCTACCAATACTGCGAGGTCCAAGGTGTTCAAACACGGAAAGCCTTCACATATCTTCTGCTCTTAACGGCCATGTTTCGGAGCCGTGAGTTGTATCGACCCCACTGTTGCTGCATATACTAAACCAGATATCACCTGGGTGCAACTGATCTTTTAAATTGCTGAATGGCAATCGGGCTTTCTCTATGTGCGAAGAGGCTTCATCCAGTCTACCACCACCAGTTGATATACAACTCCCCAAATAGCTAAATCTATCCACTTCATCAGTTTGTTCCCCTACAAGAACAAGATTCGGTTGCGAGTCATTCGGGCCCTGCAACAGCATTTTATACTTCGAAGGTGCGAAAACATCGGACATGCATACGCTATCGTACAGACGACCGAGAAAAATCTGCAGCTTGCTTGAACCTTCACTCAGTAGCACATCATGGCTCGCATATCCCTAGTCAGACAGTTTCCTGTTTGAACAAATATCAATGAGGATAAGGCTATTTCCATAATGATCTCGATGACAAAATTGAAAAGAAAAGGTAAAAGGTGGTAGCCGTGACTAACACTACTTCTCGTTCTGATCTCGAGTGAAAACATAAACTCGGCTTCGACCGTTCGCATATGAAGATTGAATAAGTGAACCGTATAACAGGACGTCGACAACTGACTGGTTTGTAAGGCACGTGTGTTATTGGTCACTGGTGAATGTGAACGAGACGTTATATGAAACGACTGGTTCAAGAGCACGCATCAAAACTGTACTCCTGTGATCTGTCATCAATTGGTGCTTAAAATGGGCTTTAGTATGGGTTTGGTTGAATGCTGACTGGCACTTTGTTGAGAATTTCGACCGTCCGTCACCCGCCGAAAGGCCCCGCCTAAATCCACTGGACCTCCATTTGGCTAAATTATCTTAGCATATTGTCCACAGCTCTGGATATCGCTAATCGGACTCGTTACCTTCGTACATGCCGATTAATTTGCTCACGATATGTTCAAAGGATTAATGTATTTATTAACCTCGTGATGTGAATTTACCACCTAATGCAGTTTGACGTCGTTTACTTTTGTAAGCAGCAACTGAACTCAGAATGTCTCATAACTGTCTCGATGACCTTCATAATGAAAGCAGGACTTCAATTTTTCAATGGTGCAGCATCATGTGCCAGTACAGCTGGATCTTGTTAGACAAGACAAGACAATTAACAGTTATAAGCTTCAGGAGCATCGGTTATTTCTGCCTACTTATGGTTGTCAAACACCGTATTATTGCAACTAACGATAGCTCGTATACGTCCCATTCGAGTTCTGTAAAATAAGCAAACAGTCACACTTCATCCACTTATTAAGAATGTCTTGGATTCCTCACACTGTACTATGTATAAAAACTGGAATTTAACGTCCTCTTCCCAACGATTCTATTGTTTCACAGTTTCTTCCTGGCTCATCGGTATAAAATGGATTCAGCTTTCTGATTAGATCCACTGGCACTCTCCGTGGTAGTCCGATCAACTGCCTCGGTGGTGTCCCTGCATGAGTTTGAATCACACCGAGGACTATTCACATTTGTATGATGCATACATTCGTTTAAACTGACCGAAACCAAATCTCAAAAACGTTTAAACTATTACGAACTGTTGGCCTTGGTGTTGTTAGGATACATGCATGTATACTGCGCATAATACTTAGGTACAGTTGGTAGTTTAGACGTGCTTTGTGGTATCGTCGAAGTCATCGGGTTAAGTCAACACTACGCAGCCTAGTAATATTCTATAAACGGCTTTAGACGACAGTAAAACGATTATCTCCAATTACAAGTGTCTCCTCCAAGCGCGACCGAAGTTCCATTATGCACACCGTTTACTAAGCTTGCAATAATTTAAAAATACAACGCTAGGATTTACACACGCGATAAAACATCCTAAGTGTTTCGCGTCATGTTTACGTCAACCCCACCCCCACTTCCAGATCCTTGCGGTTTGAGATATGCAAGTCACGGAAACTAAACCTATTATCCTCCGATCTGTAAGTATACTTTTGTACAAAACTTACCACGATTCAGATTCTCCCTTGGTCTCATTTTCGTAATAAATAATTCACTTCTTGCTGGATTTCACAACCAGTGCTGCTATTAACAGCAAAAGCCATCAGACAGTCCTGCTTTCCGGTCATGTCTAAGACGTACTAGTCACCGCATTATTTCCTAATTGGCTCTATAAACCTGATCGATTTCCGCTTGCAGTGTCGCGCTTCTACACTTGTTCGCGTCGGATTCAACCACTATTTGAACTGACCAATAGCCATTTCGCAGTAGGATTGGATTTTACGACCTCACCTCCACCCCTGCCGGCTCCTACGTTCCGATCGCATTTTACGTCACATGCTCGCACATGTCGTGCTCGTTTGAACAGATTCCCATAAAACACCGCGTGAAGCACAAAAGAGGGCCGGTGATATGAACACCAAACGGGTTTTGGGTTTGGAAATGTGCGTGTGTCTGTCCGTTCGTGTGTGCAGCGATTGCCTTGACAGCACGCGTGTGAAGCTTCGCCGACTGTGTTGATAGGGCTACGTTATTCGTGACGTCATACAGGTACATACTGTCAATTGCCTTAGGGGGACCGAGATAAAACGAATTTCATGTCGCCCTACTGTTTCTCCACCGATGCGTCACTGATAAGTCAGGTATACAGAAATACAAACCGTCGTTGTATACACTCATGCACATGCTCTCTCTCACACGCAGGCACACACACACACACACACACACAGGCATCCGAGCCGAAAAGAGAGCAACCAATGCCAAGTGTGTGCAATTCACACAGCCTTTTCGCTGAGCATAAGGTTTTTCGATACCTGCACAAATTCCTTTTTTGATTATTTTTCCACGCAAATCTAGTACAAGAAATTTTGAAAATATATCGTTCATCTCCCGAGCCCGTTTACTTAAGACTGTGAAATTTGGTGCTCCTATGGCATTTCATCGCCAAATGGAATTCATATCCGGATGTGAATTACAATTAATCGAAGTTGGTTCTATTACCGAACAATAGGTCTGGAGAACATTATACATATATATGTTGCTAAGAATGTTCTCTTTGTTATTCGCATGCACGAAATCTAATCGAAATAGTTTTTCAAGCAATTGGGCTTTCGGAATTTGATCAGGACTTCCAAGGTTCCTCGATCGACTCATTTTGAAAGTCCGTTAGGATTTCGCCTAAAATCTTTGAGCCGTCGACAATATCTACTTCCGTATTTCGCTTCTAAACATTAAATGAATCGACCGGAAAATCTAACGTTAAACGATTTATTCGAAATTAATTAAACGAAACGCAGATTTCGGGAGACTAGCAGTTACAATTTCACATTCTAGCAAATTTTGCTGTATTGTGTAGAATTTTACGTACAGTAAATAATGTCGCATTACAGTCAAAAAATATGGGGTAAAATAAAAGAATTGCCACACATCACCTTATAAAAATATAAGAAAAACTAGTCGAGGAAAGATCAGAGCACATTATGATAGGTTGCTCAGCAATTCGGCTGAAACTCGGTCACGGTCTCTCGAAATGCGTGTTGAATATGGGACAGTGGAGTTCCTGTGGATATTGATTCTATAGGGTACGCAACGAATAGCGGATCGTGTAGAAATATGGGAGCGGCTCTTTGAAAGATTGTTGTGCAGAGGATGCGTGGGATCTGAAAGAATTTGATGAGCAAAGTTCTCGCATGCAGATAAGTGCTGATCAAATAGATTAAGAGACAATTCAGTTAGTGGTACGAAGGACACACGGCTAATAATTGATAGCCGCCGGCGAAGCATTTTAAAGTCTTTTTTAAGTAAACCTGGAAAAATAACAAGAGAACGGTAAACAAGGATTGGAAAAACAAAGGTATACAAATCGGGAGATGGTGCTTTGTTTCACCTTGTACTGCCGAAGCTTCCTGATTTGAAATGACAACCGTCGGAAATTCTTTATGCGAGTAGAAATNGGCCTTAACAGAAGCAGACAATGATCGCTACTTGAAATTGGAGCACGCAGTTTCAGGGAAAATAAATCGGAGTGGTTGGTAATCACTCTACCCAAAATGGAACCGCCTCTAGTGGGAGAAACGCAGAGGTCAGTCAAATCAAACAGTCCGTGGTAGGGTAGATGCAAAATTAAAATCACCTACAATAATATGCAGATTACCCTCAAGAAGAGGAACAACAAAACTAGAAAAGAGCCGAGAAAAGATGTGATGTTGTTTTTTGAGCTAAAGGGGGCAACGTATAGATTCGTTATGATAGTGCTGGTATGGCGAGAAAACCTAGGATGACACGAGGCAGTCAATTCCGTTTAGCGATTAGGTATAAACAAATTCGGACTTGCCAGACCATAAAGAGTTTATGCCTGTTGCCACACGGCCTCCAGTTTTCTGTTTGTCCAAAACTCTGAAGTTGTCTATCGACACGAGTTAATCAGCGATATCCGGGTTCAGCTACGATTCTTGTGTACAGATGACACATGTGTGAACATGGATCGGTAACTGAAGTGTGAGGGGAAGATCCGGCGTTTTAGTAAACAGAGAGCGGATGTTGGTACTCAACGAACATAATCGAACCAAATGTCTGACAACAAAATAACGCAGTTGGGTAACAGGATTGTAGCACACCCAGTCAAAGAGCGCGCGCTAATGAATTCCCTCGGAAACACACTACCGGTCTTCTCGGTTATTAACGGTAGTGTGCCTTCGGGGAAATTTTGTCCACCCATCCACATGCCAAACATTATACAGAAAAGAAAATGTTCCCTATCATTTGTTCCTCCCTTTTCTTGAGTCACCGTCCCACTGGTTTCGTTCTAGGCTGTGGACAGTCCCAACCACCCACACACACGTATAACCACACAAGTGCACAGGCATGGGACGACAAACGTTGACGTCATGCTCAAACTTAATTAATCCGAAATTAAACGACGGCAAATGGTCAAAATATCACTGAATGACAAAGGAAAAACATGGCAAAACCGATTTGGGAAAATGCAGCGACTTGCAATCGAAGGGTCCTTTGCCCGCCTGATAGTCGACAAACAGATCAATTGGGTCGACTAATCCACGTGGAAATGCTGACCGGTGGAAGACGTCTCCATTTAAGTGATTGTGCGTTGGCGTTGCAATAAGGATGAGCCCAGTTTTATTTCATTCATCGACTATAAAATACCAAGCATTGAGAAAATAAGAGCGAAATGTAATGAAGGAATAAGTAATTAATGAAAATGTCGTATCGAAATGCTGAAACAGTTGCCGCAGATGTATTCGTAAGCCGTCCCGCAAAGCGAGGAGTTATTTTTCCATCGCGAAGATATCACGAAAACAATTAACAATGAAAAATTTCAATGTAAGTACACAATGTCGTTTTAAATATAGTCATTTGCTAATATTCAAGTTACAATGAGTTGAATCACCGCCTTGGAAACAAGTGCTGCCGATGCAACAACATGTGAATAGAACTGCAGAATGGGGACACACAGAGGAAGAAAATAAATAACCTTAAAAAATAAAAAAACAGTAGTTTTCGTTGTTTTCAGCGCACATATTCCATAAGTTTTTGGCTGATTTCAGATTATTTAAAAAAGGGTGGATTCTACAGACAGGCCATACGGCATTTGGGCCGTTGGCTTCCGTTTTGAGATATATCTCTCATTGACTTCACCCAACCAAGAAGGCAAGAAACACCAACCGAGTCCAAAGCCGAAGCTAAATTCTTCATACCTCTAAAAGAAGTCTTGGTCTGGCCGCCACGTCGCTTTGTCCAGCCTTGCCAGCACGTGCAAATGAGCATTCTAAGGTAGACGATGGGCAAGTATACATGATACGTGACCGGGCCATCGAAGACGACACAGAGCGATTATCTCAGCCAGCGGACGACTGTCTGCACCCAACACACGGTGGTGCATGGCGGCATTGCTCACTTGATGCTTCTACCAGGTTCGGTCAATGTCTTGGAGAAATCGTCAGTCAAATACGGAAAATCACCGGCCATCCTCAACGCGGATAGGCCAAGTCTCGCAACCTTTAAGAAAAACGCTGCGAACTTTGGGATTAAACACCCTTTCCTTAAAAGAAAACCTTATGTCGTAGCCACGCCACAAGTGTCCCACGCTCGTAAAAGCTGCTTTCGCTGTCGCAATTAGCAATATGACCTAATCCCAAACAACTCCGACAGGTATGATCAGGCAACCAAGGCACTTAAAGCTATTGACTACTAACCGATCACCACAAAGGATGAGTACAAGAACAGAGTTTTACCATTCTCGAAGAAGTTTCTTGTATCATGAAGGTGCAAAACATATACCGTACCCAGAGACCTCAATTACCAAGCAATCCAACGCGCGATGAATTGTCTGTGTATTGTCACTCAATAAGGCGATATCATCGGAAAACACTAAGTCAAAAACTCTGTTCCATGGGAGAATTTCAACTCCACCTTCTAAAAGACCAGATAAAGCGTTCTATAGAACATCCTCTAGGATAAAGTTGAAAAGAAATGCGCATATAGAGACGCCTTGCTGTACTACACTAGAAACGACGCAAGATGGCGAAAGCTGACCATAAGCACTAACCCAACATGACTTATGGCGATACATTTGTTTGAAGACCGATACATACTTCTCAGGTAATCCATTTCTCAACAAGTAGTGCCATTGTGCAGACCCATCAAGAAACTCAAAGGCTGCGCGAATGTCCAGGAACACGATGACCGTTGACCTTTGAAAAATAGGACAGTGGTCTAACATGTGTCGGAGGGTAAAAATTTGCTCGACTCATCCACAACCAGCACGAAACTCTGCCTGCTCCTTACGAGTTTGTCCTTCACGTGTGTTGTACAGCGAAGAATGATGGATGAAAGCAGCTTTGACGCTATTAGGATTAGAGTAATACGCCTATGGTTAGCGCAGTAAATGCACAAGCCCGTTTTGAATATGAGGACAACGATCGGTTCCTCCGATCGGAGCCCAGTTTGCTTCAAAAAATTCACAGGAAAGTCGTATCAGATAGCTTGTCACAATCTAATCAACGATGCAACATGAATTTTGAGCCTCCAAAAGAGCACATGGGCACACTAGTGCATACTAACGGTTGGCCGGAGTCCAGAGGTGTGCTCCAGTGCGACCGTTAACCGGAAGAGGATGGATGCCAGGTGGCGTACCGGCCATTGGAACGTCTAAAGCTCGTGCCAGCGAGAATCAATTGGTGATCGAAGCACAAAGCTAACAACCGTTCCCCGTTTTCAGGACGACGGGAAGCGAGACTAAGGGAACCTCCTAGATGTGCCTCATTCGAGGACAGCTGACTTACTCTACCGTTCACGTCTCCTGCCAAAATCACTATGCCACCTACCCTTCCGTACCTACGAGGTCGTGAAGCTTTTGATAAAAGATGTTCTTGGTGCATCCGGGCTGCAAACTGTTGGCGTTTACGCTGAGACAACTAACAAGTTGCGTCTATCAGAGGGACGAACTCTTAATTTGCACGAACCTCTAAGTCTCACTGCACCTACTCGGCAGTCGACTGGGAACCAAGTCAAGTAGTGCAGTCTCAGTCCTTTCAGTGAGAGCTACATTAACGCCAGCAATACCAGAAGTCCCAGTCTTTGGGTCCCCAGAAAGGCGCAGGCGAAACTTAAGGAAAAGACCAGATGGATATATCAGTCGGATAACAGAGATGGAGTCATGGATTCGAGTTTCTCGGATGTAGAACACATCGATGTCTAGGGTCTTCAGTGTACGGGCTAAACACCCATGCTGACCTACACGCATCAATGTTCGCACATCAAAGGTGGCCAGTTTGAAGGATATCGAAGGCGAAGAAGTAAATCAGCCGGCAGAAACAGGTTCGGTGAGATTTGGATGCTATCTGAGGAGGAAAGTGAGGGGGCAGATACAGGACTTATTCGAGTGAAATCACCACTAGCACGGCCGGATCCAGTTCTCGAAGAATTTTAGGAAGTAGGGTGAGAAGAGGAGGGATAACACGAATTAGTAAAGAAACAAACGGTTATGTACGGTGGAATGTCACTTTTGCAATTGAGATAACAGTCAGAAACGTTCGTTGGTAGATCAGTCGTAATCATATTTGTGTGCCTTTTAAGCTGTTTTACTACTCAGTCGCTGAGAGGCCTAATGGTTAAACGGTCCCGAAGAGTTCACAGACAAATGAAGACTCGATTTAGAGTCATCATCATATACTGTCAACTGGTTGTACATGCGAGCACTTGTCTAAAGGATTGAGGAACGTTAGTAATCAAATTTCCCTCACAAAAGGAATCTTTGGTTATCCCGTTTTTGAGCCGTTGACCTCGGCAACACAATTACCGTCGAGTGTACAGTTTTATTCTGCCATGATCTTCGGAAAATTCATCCGATAATGCTTGTCCATAGCCCGTAGTTGAGTAATCACAATCCACGGCTACTTAACCACGACTCAGCTCGCAGTTTTGGACCAACATACGTTAGTCATGCCGTTGCGGATCAAAAGGTACTGGAATGTCCCTAAGTCAAATCCAATTGGAAAAACTCTCGTTGGAAAAAGCAAGCCATACAAGGATAGGGGAACAAAAAAGGGTTTCGGCGTAGACCACGCGAAGGACCATGGTGCTGCCATCAAGGGATAGGAATGCTCCGGCCGTTTTTCGAGTGTACTCTCTCTTTGACTGTCGGTGCATGCATCATCCTAAATGACTTTCCCCTGTCACAAAAGCAAGAAATAAATCCATGATTTTCCCATTGCTCCGTTAATTCAATCTAATCAGTGCCTGCAACTACCATTACCATCACTACTATTACTATTACTATTACTACTACTACTAATAATAATAATAATGATATTTGACAATCTCACAATATTGTGAGGCCTTTAAATATGACTTATCTCCACTCACTTGGATAGAGAATGAGTCTTGATTGAAGAACCATAGCTTGTGGATAAACAGCTGCCAGATTCTGGGTGAAGACTTCCGGAAAACAATGGCGTTCAGTGCTTTTCTATTGATTTCGCATCTTCCGTGTAATCGGTCGATTATGGTTTTTGAACTTATTAAAGTTAGAGCGGATATTTGACTGATTTCCCAGTCACGAACAGTCGCAGTGCAAAGAACACTGATGAACACAACCTAAAGGAAGACTAACAATCAGTAAGGTGAAAAGATCCACTGAAAAAGCAATTCGCAAGTGTCTTTTTCTGTACTTAGCTATCTGAAACGTTGCTCAGTGTGGATATTGATTGTTACGCTAGTTAAGACCGTCTCAAATTTGATGCTGAATGAACTAGTTTTTCCGTTGTCAAAACGTCATCCAGTGAACAAGTATTCTCATATTAGCCTATCGATTAGAATTACTTATTGATTTGACACATCAAAACACATGCACATCCAAGCAAATAATGAAAACTAAGTGGTTTCTTTCACCCCAGTAAGGGAGCTGAAATAGAATTCATCGTGTGCTGACACCAGCGGCCACCGAATGCCGCTCCACTGAGCCGCACAGTGATTACCATATACTACTATTATCTGAGTTGAATGGATAAATAAATATGGTGGCAGAAACAGTCTCATAGTTTTTCGACTTACTATTTCCTTTTTTTAGTACAAAACAGGAATTCTGGAAAGCGTCTCCTTTTCGTTCACCCGTAACACAAGAATCTTTTATTTGCCCAGTACCGAAGACTGGGAACATTCAGGGAACTACATCAACCGGTGTTCTGTACTACAAATACAGACGTACAAATCCACCATTCACCAAAAGCATTGCGTACACTTCCTGTATTGTGTCCCCAAGGTGGTCTCACTAGAACTTACTTTTGTATCTAAAATTCAGTCAGTATCTTGATTCGCGGAACGTCAAATACACCTCGTCTTGAAAAAAGCTACTTATCTCAGTGTTCAGCAAAAATACCAATCCGATTGCTACTCGTATTTTCAGGGAAATCGTAAGTTCCAGGAAGTAGTTTAGTATGATATAGAAGGAACGTGTAAGCTTCCTCCAAGTTTCTGATACTCGTCGCATCGTCCCTTTTCTTGGTTGCATGATTCCTCATCCGTGGAACATAATTTCACACCATGTATGGTAATTTTCTGCTTTCAGCATAGCTTTTAAGAAAGTTTCCCCTTGCCACCACTTTGTAGTGTCCCCGCATCAAAAATACGTTGGGCTCAAAATCGAATTTGTCCAAAGTATCTTTAAACTTAAAGCTCATATCCCCCAAAGACTTGTTATTCTTTTAACCACACCTGTCTTAAACCGGAAGAAATGCATTGACTACTGGTCGAGTTATCTTTCAACCATCTGGCTGCTCCCGGAATTCCAGAAACCAGGTACTATGGTCTCAGTACGCCAACCGCTCAACCGCTCCTGTCTATCTTTTGTTCTCTACCTAAAGGTTAATCCTCTGTTCCAGAGACGAGTTGGTCATCGTCACCTCACGTAGTTGTGCTAAGGGACCAATTCAGTCTTTGGTACACTTGTTTTCTTACGCACACTGCGGATATTTCTCCAGATGGTTTTTTCATGTGATGAACAAAGGATTAGACATGGTGACCGGTACTCCAATTACAGATACATAGTCCGGGGTCCCGGTATGCAATCAGCACACTTCCTGTTGCATATTAGTTTCACGAAAATGGTTAGTCAGATTCAGTGCCCTGATTGCTTCTGATTACGTAGGCCCTTCTGCCCACGAATGATCCTAGAGGAAACAGAGCGAATGGTAGTAGGCCAGGAACTTAGGAAACGAGCCTAGGAATGACTTTAAAAGAGAATCCATCATCGGTTTAAGCTGTGTTCGATTACTTATGCTTCCCAAGGCGACCGTATTGTAACTACTTGAGACTGGCATACGCAGAAGTGGAGCATTCATGGAATAAGCAAATATATGCATAAAATTATGAATATGCAGTGCTACTATTATTCGTTCAGATATCTCGGATCTTGACGATTTTTAACTTTTAAACATAAACTTTGGTTTGTATAATACAACCCCTAAGCAGAACACTAATTTGACACACTTACTACTGCCCCTTCTCATGAGTAACCTCTTCCCAACATCGGGCAAATCAAGTGAACTTTTGCTGAGACTTACAACGTGTGCTTTCGCTCCAGAATCCCATTTGAATAGGTATGAGTACGCACGGATGGTAAGTCCAGTTGTGAACCACAACACTGATTTGTGAATGGTTTTCATGGGTTAGTGAAAAACTTAGGACCGTGTGTCCTCTTTCTGGAGGTTCTCTTTGACTAACCGGCGAAAATCATCTACAAATCACCGGTGGGATTCACAACTAGGCTCACCATTCAAGCACATTTCTAGTGATTCAAATGAGATCCTTGTGTGACTACCAACTGGTAGTTTGATTATATCAACGTCATAAGGTTCGTGCACCAATAATTTGTAAATCTCGAAATATTCGAAAATGCCATTCGACTGCCGTGTGAAGATCTCTGTTCGATAGCTTTGAAGCGTAAATTATATGAGACGAGCATATTTGTGAGTCCGCACTGCAAGATGTGCTCATTGTCTATGCTTCACCTCCCGGTATACGGGAAAACAAACGCTCCCCAGGTCTCGTGAATAAAAGCAATATTCATGAAGCAGATTTTTTGTGCAATTCGTATTAGATGTTTAACCATTCTAAAATAAAGCGAACTGACTATCTTGACCAGTTTTTAACTTTCATCAAAGACCTATTTTTTTCTAATTAGAACGTTGTAAAACTATCAACGATATTTCATCAGTATCGGATGAACAGTCCGAACTTCATAACAGCTTGGAAAATAGCAAATTGGTCATTCTGAATGGTTTCGTCCACGTGACTGCTTGCCTGACTTTATTTCGACAGTCGGATGATTCGTGCCGTTTTCTCATCTGGGCCCTGAATAGGGAAGGCGATCTGTGATTTAGCTTGCTCACTGTGATGAACTAGGGTGAAAAGACGTTTGAGTGTTCGACTCATGTGACATTGGATTTGCAAATCAAGTACAGTTCCATTGAAGCAGTCATGTGGGTAGCTGATTCAAAGTGTAATCTGAAAGTGGCAATAAAATGCAGCTACAGACGTAAGGCAGGTGGTTTCGCCGACATGTAACTGGAATATAGCTTGTTATCAAATGGCAAGATGAACGAAGCAGTTCGGGAAATCTTACCTCAATGCCATAACAAAGTTCTAATCTTCGACAAAAAGTAAAAGGAAAACAGGTTTTTCTTTCCGCGATGACAATAACTGTTGATATCGTGCAAAGTGCATTCTGGCATTAAAATACTCGTATGATTGTAGATAATTCCCATGTTCTAACTTGCAGATGCTGTTGAATGGGGTCACTCGGAATTCCACCAAAGACCACGGAGAGATTTTCCAAGCCTATCATCAAAAGAGTAGATAAATTTTGATACAAATTATTAATGAACTTTGTGTAACAATTTCAAGAAAAAAAACCAAAGTTTCTTTAAATGTTTACACCTGAGCATGATCAATTACAAACTTTTAAACCACGAAACGTAGACTGGAAAAACAAAAATGTAAACTGTTACTGTCGCAATTAGATATCTTGTGAACGTTCCTTTTGAACTCTGAACCAAAGGAGGGAATTTTCCTGTACCAAACATGCGCACGATGTTAGCCTAGATGGCGGTTATCTATTATTACGAATAGAAGCTCTGTAAATTGATTAACTAGGAGATAACCCACGTACACCTAGGAGATTATTATGCTGTCTACGTGATCGCAGGGTTGCTTCACCCAATACACCGCGATAAATTTTGTCTTCAAACAATGGGATCCTTCTTTGTGAATCCACGCTGGCTGTTCTGACGATGAATGTGAAAGCCACCTGTTTTAGATTCTGAGAGAATTTCTCACAAAATGTTCTACTGTTCCGACTTCTAACGGTCGACAGACAGATCCGTGCTGCGATCACATAAGCCAGGCGGTACCTCATTGATACAACACAGAGGCATGAAGAGTTTTCTCTCCTTCTCCTGTACGACTTTCCATTGGCAGAGGCCACAGACTGACTTTAAACGGGTCATAAGAACCATTTCCTCAGTGTGAATTGGTAAAGTGGTTAAATGACCACAATTCCAAGGCTATGTTGTTGCGTTTTGTTCAATTTCTCCACGGCTACACGCCCATACTCATTTACATGATTCACTCATTCCGGTGACAGCTGTTTCTTCCTTTTTTACGTACAACCCAAATTCCGTGGATCGACTCCTGCAATACCGGGGGTTGACTGATACTGCTGTGTCGTACGAATGACTCAACTGATTATCCTTAAGTCAAATATCATGTGGTTATCTCTCGGCATTGCTGTTTCCCCTAACGCTATAGGACTATGTGGTGCTGTACTTTAATATGTACTTTTGTGTGCAAATATACACAATTCAACCAAAAAGAATCGAATTGTCACGGTAGAATGAAATCAAAATAAAGTGCAAAATTAAAAAAACTGTTTAATCTATCTAGACTGCTTCGAAGATCACCCGAGGTTTTCCACGTTTCGTTCAGATTACAAATTCTATTGAAACACTACGGGATTGTGATAGATCCTGACTGGAGATTGATGGATCCACATTTGGAACTGATGCAGAGACACAAATGAAGGGTTCATAATCAGTAATTGACGGGATGGATGAGGTCCAATAGAATTATCTTAGATTTTTGCAATTTTTGTTACGTAGGTTGCTTCGTAACGCAGAAAATATGAAGAGACGTCTGCTCTAATTCGGCCACAAATCCTCAGTCGATTCTATTTTGCGGCCACTATCTCCAATTCCTACCAACTCTAATGAGAAAGATCAAGTCAAGCAGATAAAAAGTTCGTTTATTAATCAAAACCAAATAGCTTCTACTAGCCTTCAATTACCAACACTTACTGATTGATTATTCTGCCGGCTAATTCGGTCCATGGGCAATCATCGACATTCTCATGCCGCGTTTTTGCTCCGCTTATCGACTGGTACAGTCAGCGAGAAGTCCTCGCAGCTGTGTTGACCTCTGCTCCGGATGGAGGTCATGACGAGTTGATACTCATTATTCTTACATAGATCATTTATTTTAATAATAGGATACACTACATATGTGCTAAATCACTTCGGCTTGAGCATTTTGATTAGAGGAGAGTAGAATTAGGCAGAGTGATTTCGCCTCATCTTTCTAAGTTGACAAGTCAGATCAGTAGAGGTTCATGTGTGACTGAGTAAGAGTTATCTAATATGATCCCAGCCTTTTCGGTCTTAGACAAAATCTGCCATGTGGTTCGTTGAAAGCTACTGGCAAACAAACATCAAATATTTTAGTAATAGGAGATTGAATGCTTTCATGAAATAATTCACCATGTGATATGATCGCTGAACTGACCATAAAGAAACCATGGAAGGAAGCAGTGTACAGCTGTTTGGTCCTTGTTAGGAATCATGAGCAGTGCATATGGACCGCGCCCGAACTGAGACGCGAACCCGGTTTCTTTATGATGAGTTGAGCGATGATATCACATGGTGAATTATTTCATGAAAACATTTAATCTCCTACTACTAATAAAATGTACCAAGTAATCAAGCTCTGTAAGTCATATCCAAAGCCTTCGTCGTGCTTAGGCTACCTGCAGAGAAGTCATCTATCAGTAGGGGTCGATCGCTGTGAGCTAACGGACAGTAACCGTGCAAATCAGTGACGGATAGGTGCAACATGATGTGGTGAATTTGAACAAACCGTTCACAGGCTGCCCGGAAGCGTATGGGTGAGGGAGTTTGACTCAGAATCGTTCGTTTGGGCCCGAGTTCGCGTGCCAGTTCGGGCGCGGTCCATATGCACTGCTCATGATTCCTAACAACGATCAAACAGCTGTACAGTGCTTCCTTCCATGCTTTCTTTATGGGCAGTTCAGCGATCATATCACATGGTCAATTATTTCATGAAAACATTCAATCTCGTACTAGTAATAAAATGTACCAAGTAATCAAGCTCTCTAGGTCATATCCAAAGCCTTGGTCGTACTTAGGCTACCTGCAGAGAAGTCATCTATCAGTAGGGGTCGATCGCTCTGAGCTAGCGGACAGTAACCGTGCAAATCAGTGACCGATAGGTGCAACATGATGTGGTGAATTTGAACAAACCGTTCACAGCCTGCCCGGTAGCGTAATGGCTAAGGCGTTCGACTCAGAATCGTTCGTTTGGCCCCGAGTTCGCGTGCCAGTTCGGGCGCGGTCCATATGCACTGCTCATGATTCCTAACAACGATCAAACAGCTGTACAGTGCTTCCTTCCATGCTTTCTTTATGGGCAGTTCAGCGATCATATCACATGGTCAATTATTTCATGAAAACATTCAATCTCGTACTAGTAATAAAATGTACCAAGTAATCAAGCTCTCTAGGTCATATCCAAAGCCTTGGTCGTACTTAGGCTACCTGCAGAGAAGTCATCTATCAGTAGGGGTCGATCGCTCTGAGCTAGCGGACAGTAACCGTGCAAATCAGTGACCGATAGGTGCAACATCATGTGGTCAAGTTCAACAAACCGTTCACAGCCTGCCCGGTAGCGTAATGGCTAAGGCGTTCGACTCAAAATCGTTCGTCCCGGGTTCGCGTCCCAGTTCGGGCGCGGTCCATATGCACTGCTCATGATTCCTAACAAGGATCAAACTGCTGTACAGTGATTCCATGCTTTCTTTATGCTCAGTTCAGCGATCATATCACATGGTGAATTATTTCAGGAAAACATTCAATCGCCTACTACTAAAATGTATCAAGTAATCAACCTCTGTAGGTCATGTCCAAAGCCTTGGGCGTACTTAGGCTACCTGCACAGAAGTCATCTATCAGTAGGGGTCGATCGCCCCGAGGCAACGGACAGTAACCATGCAAATCAGTGACGGATAGGTGCAACATCATGTGGTGAAGTTCAACAAACCGTTCACAGCCTGCCCGGTAGTGTAATGGCTAAGGCGTTCGACTCAGAATCGTTCGTCCCGGGTTCGCGTCCCAGTTCGGGCGCGGTCCATATGCACTGCTCATGATTCCTAACAAGGGTGAAACAGCTGTACAGTGCTTCCTTGGTTTCTTAATAGTGAGTTGGGCGATGATATCACATAATGAATTATTTCAAAACATCAAATACTACAGAATGGCACTCCACAAAGCACCAAGTATGACCCGCATCCGTTGGATGAGTCAACCCCACGATACTCACTGTCGTTTGACACATCAAAACAAACTTGAAGTTGCATTATACATGAACTGTCGGACAGATGTTTGAGTGCTTCTATGCGGATGCATTTGGAAACAGCCGGCTTCAAAAT
This sequence comes from Fasciolopsis buskii, assembly GCA_008360955.1. Classification (NCBI taxonomy): domain Eukaryota; kingdom Metazoa; phylum Platyhelminthes; class Trematoda; order Plagiorchiida; family Fasciolidae; genus Fasciolopsis; species Fasciolopsis buskii. The sequence continues at coordinate 374,863 of LUCM01010695.1, forward strand.
AAAATAAACTAAGCACGAATAAAAATGAACAGACAACTTTTCCTAGTTTCAGTTGTAATTCAACCAACTAAATGAAGGGCACGCTGGAGCACGACTATTGACGGCGAAAACAGCAGAACTGCACTGAATATGTCTACCCATTTTCAATTCCCCCTTAAAGCATACAGAATTACAAATAGTCCTTCTCGAGAATTCATGATGAATTTGTGAAGAACTTGAAGTCATTATGTTGTAGGAAAACGTATCTCCTGAGGCAGTTGCCTATGATTCCTAAGCCTTCAAAAACTTTTCTCCAGATCAGCCCCAACGCATCTGTTGGTCACATAAACTGATTGACTATTTGTACTCAATAGGAATGAAGATGCATTGGTTTGCGCTGAACGTTACATTGAACCATTCCGCTATCCTTCAGTGAAGAGAAAGGATGAGTAAACCGAAATGATCTGTTCTGTTACGGACTTGGTCCAGTCATTTTAATCGGTTTTGTGCTCAGATTACGCGGAACGTTCTGACTCTTTACAATTTGGATGAGTTTTTGGGAGATCGGCCACACGACTCCAAACAAAATTTTATCAGCAGTGACATTTCAAGTGCAGTAAGTGTTTGAACAGGTTCATTTTGACCAGGTTCGCTAACTCGTTCAAGTAGTTGCTCTGTCACAATCCAAATGACCGTCAACGAAATCTCGTGCTAACCATTGGACAGGAACACATTTGGATGTGCCTAATATGAGGTAGATCGACTGTGTATAAATTACACTGTGAGAAGGCATTTATCTGCAAGAACTTGTGAAAAAGAGACGCGTTTTGTGCGAGTTTGAATATCTTTAGCATAAATCCTAATAATTATGACATATTTTTGAATCATTCTGGGAAATGGCTTGGTGTTTTCACACAAAATTCGCCATTCGTCTAACAGCTCCTAACCAGAGAAAGACACATTTTTGACCTTGAACTGTCTGGATTTCAAAGATTCATGTGTGTATCGCAGCCAAACTTATACTGTCTTTTCCTTTCCTTTTTACCTTTCAGATGTAAACATGATAACGAGATCCGAGCCAAAGAACATGTCGAAGGACGGCGGCCGGTATCAGGAATGACCTCTTTGACTGTACTGGTTTTCCCGTTTCCCCTGACCTGTGCATCTGTCCCAAACTTCGCCAGCGACGGTTTCTGGGCTGTCCTCATATCACCAGCAAACGCCGTCCTTCCGCTTCGTATTCCTCTATGGTTTATGAGACTGTACGTGCTCTGACCGACTTATTCTTATCCCTCCATTACCGCCGAAGTTCTATTTGGTGGCACTCGATTGACCGTTGCTATCTACCTGTTGTCGTGAGTCAACTCCGAACATAACCTGGATTATTCATTAGAATATCTGGCTAATGGAGCGAGTGAGTCTTTACTAGGCCAACAATATCTTATACCAGCTGTAAACGACGAGCAACAGCTGCACCAATATGGATGCAGTTTTTTTCTGGCATAAAATTATGAAAGCAGATTACCATTGTTTCTGACAGGAAGAAGTAAGTCAGGTATCCTTATCTCAACGATGCACAAAAGTCTACCTTCTGAAGTAAGTGTCAAAATGTGGTGAGCTTACGTCAAAGTCACGTGATGCAGTCCGATATAGCTTTAGCTAGCTTGCGTAGACAAACAACCAATGGGAACCATGACGACAAGCGGTCGTGAAATCCAAACATCCCGCGAAGGCGACTGGATGGATGTATTCCACCAATCGGAATATTTTCAATATTTTATGTAAATCCATGAATTTTAAATACAACTTGGACTTGTTTCTGTTCTGTTGTGGTCTTCTTATTGACTTCATTCGCGGAGATTGGGTCAAAACAAATTCAGTATCTATTGGTAACTCGTATCGGCTCGTTACCGTGACCACCCAAATTCCGTATACTAATTACACAAAAACAAAGGTGTGAAAATAATTTGTGAACCCTGTTGCTGTGACTACTCACCAAAAATCAAAATCTCTGAGTATCTGACAGAAGCATGGTAAAAATCGACAAAATAAACACGTCGCTGAGCACGGCCTTTTTGAAAGTTTAGAAGTCGTAATGTAACTCGTGTGAATGCAAGAGGCTGGTGTGCTAGTTTGGTGATATTGCTTTGTCCCACCTTTTACCACCAAGTAATGGTTTTATTGTTTTCAATTCCTCGGTGATCCTTTTCAAAGCATCGCCTCGTTAGTAGGTAATTTTGTTGCACGGATGAAAAAAATCCAATTTCCTCACGCGAAAATTCCATTGTTCAGCTTCCCAGCTGTTGAGGGCTTTTTAGTCATTTAAGTCGTTATTCAGATGCGACACCTGAAGGTGAAGATATCTGACTTGTTTTATGCTCATAAGACCAACAACTGGCATTTTATTTCAGACTGGTCTAAATTACCGTCGAGGTAAAAATGTTCTTTGTCCGAGTTGCAAATCGCGAATCACCCTCGTCGAAATTCTGTAGTAGTTTAGTAGTAGTAGTAGTAGTAGTAGTAGTAGTAGTAGTAGTAGTAGTAGTAGTAGTAGTAGTAGTAGTAGTAGTAGTAGTAGTAGTAGTGGCAGTAGCAGTAGTAATAGTAGTAATACTAGTCGGAATCCCATCCAGACGATGTGGAATTAGTATACTGGTTTCAAATACTTTGTTCCACTGAGAACGGTTCCACTGTACGATCCTGATCACAACATCTGTGGCGAAATCGTGAAATGATATGTGGTCATTTTACATGACCAGCGGTACCAATACAGATTGGTCTTATATGGGCAATCCCGACTGACCTAATCCAATGTCAGTTTAATAAACAGTCAGGGAATCATGGGCACTCAGTTGATGACTGCTGTTAGGAAACCAGCTTCAACAAACCCGGGCTTTTTAAGTTGAATAGAGAAAATCGAAACCCTGGCCACTCATTCATCGATTCTACCCAATAAAAAAGCTAATGCTTTGGGTGTTTTCGAGTAACACAGAGATCCAGGTTTTATTATTTTAAGAAATAGGGAATTCTCTTCGGTCAACCCACTTGTCCAACGAAATGGAGGAAACAGATTCATTTCCAGCTCTCGACAACAACACTTGTACTTTACATCTTGCAAGAATGCTCTTCTTGAACTGACTTGGGTTTTCTCCAAACTACTTTGGATAAACAATCCTTGCCCTCAATTGTGAATGCGCAACAACTAAAAAAGCTCATTGCGATATCAAAAGCCAACGTCCGCTTCCGATTGTGCAAACCTTTGTGTCGTTAAATACCCTCGCAAAACTGTCTACCATGGAGTGAGACACTCAGGGCGATATCTATTTCCGTGTTTGACGTCATTTGCGGCGAGTAAAAAAGAAACACATTTTCTAATGATGGAAATAGAGTAGTCAAAATGCGGTCAAATTGGGCTGTCTGAATGAGTTGCTTCCGTTGGTGTGCATGTGCATTTCGACATGTATAAGTACATGCACATATCCGTGTGTTGTCGTACCATCACCTCGAAGTTTCTCGCCATCAGATGCAAATGTGAACACTGTTTAGGGATATTCGGTTGTTCCAGAAGTAATGTCGGACTTGTAAACGTCTATCATGTAATTCTGTGTACAACTCAGAATAACTAAATCAGCGGAAGAGCAAACTACAAAACAATGAATTTTTGTAAACACCATCGCAAAAAACACCAATGCAAAACGATATTGATAGTGCAAGCATTAAGAACAACAGTAACAACCATAGCAGAAGTAACAACAAAAAACCCGGAAAAAATGTACCCTTGGTTTGCAACAGTCTGATATTTTCAATGCCGCAGAGATGTTTTGACCTATCTATCTAAACAGGTTTTCCTGTGCCATAGCAGAGTGCTTCGCGGAGGTGGTACTGATTGGCTTTAGAGTATAATGATGATAAAAATGCTCATAGAGCATCTGTATCGTAGGTTGTCTGTGCTTTCTCTCTCCAGATCACATACACGCATCTGTCCCGACCCAGAAGTATCCCTGTTCCGGTGCATTAAATCCTAACTACGACAAACGATCCGTAGGGGAATTTCGTTAATAAAAAATAATCATCGATTTAAAGGTAATTCACACTGTAGATGATTTGTTCAATACGAACTCATTGGGACGATGTCATGTCCAGTGGGGAGTAACAGTGTGGTTAATCCGTTTCTCTACCCGGAGAGGTCCTATCAGACAGTTGCAATTTTTCCCCACGGGTATTAAGTTCCACATGTAGGCGCGCATGTGTTCAGCGAAGAATTCGTGCGTAGAATCGGAACATTACTGAAGTGAACAGACAGTATGTCCAACCTGATCAAATCGATCGGAATCTGACTACTACTACTATAGATATGCCTGTTTTCGCCTGTTTCCCATTTCAGTTAGTTTTGTGCCTAAGCCTTTGTTGGTTGTTCTTTTTATTTGTGCACAAAGGTATATAATTTTCATGAAATTAGAAGCTTTTAGCTTTAGGCTGTCCTATGAGGAAATGGCTGACAATAGCAGAATACGAACCCAAGAAATGCGGGTCTAAGAGACAGGGTACCGACCCCTTGAGTGCCATCAGTTATCATTCTGCGAGTTCCTCGTACCCTGGGACCAAGAGGCTCAATTTCAGTGAATTTCCAAATCTCACTTTGAACTTCGATTCCGAGGGGAACATAATTAGAAATGAAAAAAATTAGGTCAATTGGTCCACTGCATGGCTGGGCATGGCGTAGTTTTGTACGGTATCTGTACTCCACCCATCAGTGTTATAGTTGCGTTCTGTGACCACATACCTATGGCCACATAAAAGCCAGCTTTAAGGGGAGGCTACGTGCGGATGCCAAAAGTGCAAGGCCACTTTGCTTCGGTGTGATGAGTCACACAGACATGACGCCCGCTTATACCCAGAAGAACGGGGTTGACGACTAAACGGCTCTGACGTCAGTTGAACAAAGCACGAGCTTGAAAGTGGATCGACTGCGAGACGAAGACAAGCCCAGAGCCAGCCAGGTGCTCTAGTCCGTGGACTGATTGAAATTGGTGCGATTTTGAGACAAGCTGAGAGGCGAGCGGGGGCGGCATTGGATACGGACACCAAAAAAATAACGTCCCCATCAGGTGAAGGGCAGTTGTTTGAAGAACGCTATCTTGTGTCGACTTATGTAAAACATTTGACTATGACGAATGAACGAAAACTGTGGTGTTGGGGCCTAGGGGCAATTCGATCATTCTCGCTTGATTAGGCGAACTGGGATTGAACTAGAATCGTGATGGTCGACTGAAGGCACTACAGTTAGCGATCGCGATAAACCAATTACAAAAAGGTGTTATGTCGCATGAAAAATTCTTGTTGGCAAAACCGGTGATAGATTGGGCCTGTAATTTAAGCAGTTTTCTTTCTCGATGTGTAACTATTTTGACGTTGACGAGAATATTGGTGTTAACGAATTTATTCGCTTTTGCATGATCTTCTCTGTGTCCAATGCAATAGATGAACTCATCGCATTCTCCAATAATCGTAATTTTCTATTCTAAGTGGCCTACAGTAATTCCGATGACGTAAACGTTCGCTTCCAGGCCGTTCTACATTCCTGGACTTATGGACTCACCTAGTAGCTCCGCCGATTTTAAGGGATTAAGTGGTGATGTGGACGCACTAAGAATTCAGTTGAAACTTAGAAGTGTTCTTATCCTTTTCACAAACCGGTTCAGACTACAAGTTCCTCTATCATAGACCTGTTTTCATTGAATTTCGCCGTTGGTGGCAATCAATCATGATCATCAGAATGATGAGACAACGAGGTAGTCTTTTGGAAGACTATTCTTGTCTGGCTAAAGGTACCATTGGGCGAAGAAATAAGATCTTTGCAATTTTCATGAGAGTACTGAACACCAAAATTATTGACAAAATACCATCCAAGGGGATGGAACATCGGTACTTGTGACACCGGACATTTTAAGACTTCTCATATATTCAGAACACAAATTCCGATCTTTTCTGTGGGGCTCGAGTGCAAGTATGGGCGACTCCTAGACTTGTGCATATCAGTGATTTAATTAGCTGAGTTCTTGATGCCGTTTATATGTGGACTAGAATCATAACAGAGTAACAAGATTTCGCTTTTCGATTTGCTTTAAAGAACGCTGGGGATCGGAAGTCAGAAATTCAAACAGCGATATGACGGATTGGGGTACTAAAAACTAACCACAAGTTATTTTATCTGCGTAGGTAGGATGAGTAGCTCTTCTTAGGCAATGTTTCCATCTGTCATCTGTGAACCAGCTTGGTGGGTAAAATATGATGGCACCAACTGATACGAAACCAACACTGAACAATAAGTAGACGGGCAAGTACATTGATTCTACTTATGGATCTTTACTTATGGGAGTTTCATTTTGGTGACCGATTTATGTTCTTGTTGGGTCCACAAAACGGCAGTTCAGGTCAACCTGCGCAACTATCAACCCTGGGCGAATTGTGCAGGAAGCCTCAGAAGGTTATTTTCGAGTGAAATTTTTCACTGCACTACGTTACTTTGAGCAAATAATTGCAATTTTCCTTTTGTTTCATGATCTGGGCTGTACCTAGGTACACACAGTCAGGTCATTGATTTCATGTCAGAAGAATGAAGATTCGCGAAAAATTTCTGACAGCCATATTGTTGTGGGGGATTGTTTGTTGTGCACCGCACAATGAAACGTCCAAACTTCTGGATGAAAATTAATTGCTCATTGTTTATTTATCATCAAAAATAACAAACCATGGTAAATTTCAAATAAGAAGTCATGGTATTGTCTCCTACTGCATTTGATTTCTACATATATAACAATTTCTTCTGACCAAGATCATGCTCAGAATATTCCTTTCGATTAGAAATTTACTTGTGTAAGGGAAAATGTAAATCATGTCACCATCCTGAGGGATTCGATTTTCGCAAGGCAGGAGGAAGCAACAGATGAAAAGGATGACAAACAGACTACGAATATGATGAGCTACAGTTCACCATACTCGCCTATTTGGTAGAACTTTTGTTTGACAGCGGGAACCCTTCGCTGACAACCATATAGACAATGTCTGTCTAATCCCTATGCGACTTTGCTAATAACAAACGGTTTTTTTTTCTAATCAAACCTTCGTGTTATACACCGGTTCCAAAGAAAAAACCACGTATGTACAATCATAACAACCTGCAAGATTTGTCATCAGAAGGAACTCTGAAATGAAAGGCATGAGCATGTTTCTTTATACTTCAGTGTTTGTCGGGCTTGCAATATATATGTATATACGTACAGCTTTCCCCCGCTAGACGTTTTGCCATCCAGTGCCTACATTCACCGTGCCATTCAGTGACATGATACAACCTTACAGCTGTTTCTTTTTGCTCAAACACCATCCGCTGTCTGCGTCCATCGCACCGAGACTAGAAGGAAAATCCGAGTCAAAAGCTGTGCACCAGAAATTATAGCTAGCAGGCTATAGTGTGAACTGTTAACTTTGTTTGTTAAACTTTAACACTTGGCTCACAGCCTGCAAACCGGTCTATTGGTTTCGTTGTACATGCACTGATAATGGCTGGCACTTGCATGGTTTCGACTAGCTTCGTACGTTTCAAGTCAGTTGATCTCTTAAAAAGATGGCTATCCCAGTTCATGTATGGCACGACATCCGTGCGTCACCGGTGTTGCGTGATCTGAAGTTGTTGCTTACAGCAATCGACCTTGTTTGGTGCCAGAAACGCACAGATGATAATTCCGAACAGGGATGAAATACCCGTACACTGCTTCCATGATTTCTTACTAGTGAGCTGGATGTAGACTGCACTATGCATCATTTACTAACGCATCATTTTCACCAAGGTCTATGGTAAGCGATTATATTTATAGTCTAAGAGATCCTACTTATTTGATCTCTGAGGAAGTGTCATACTTTTAGGCGGTGCTCAAGCTCTGCAGGTGTATTATAACCCTCCCCAATCTGCCTTCTGCGTGCTAATTACCTACTATAATCAGTATATAGTAGTTCTCACTTTTTGTGACCTTACCATAAGCCGTTAGACATATGTAACTTAAGCAAATCGACCGTTCTTCTCCCACATGCACCAACAGTCCACCTTCAAGTCAAGTGACCGTAAGTTACGTGTTGTTTTTGCTTTTGTCTTAATTTGTATATTCCGATCTGAATGGTTGACAGTCTGGAGCTCACGAGATTTTTTCACTTATAGAGGTTATAATCGAATCACTGTGCCCCCAAGTAAGGTAAAATGGTCGCACGCACATGTGTAAACACAAACAAGAAACGTCATCGGGTTGACAAAATGGACAGTTGATTTAACACAAAAAACAGACACTTATTTAACTATTCGCCTCACTATTCAGGAAAAAAGTAAGGAAATCGATTTCTGTTACTCCCAGACTGTCCCATGAAACAGTAATTGATTTATTTTTGTCATGTTGGATGTTGATTAAAGTGGACATTCATCGAGTGGTGCTTCGAAATGCACAACCTGTCATTTGGGGTTTGGGAAGGTTTTCATTCGGCTCACATAGAGTCATCCATGCCCTGCCAAGAACAGTCACCGTTGCTGGTCATCAGAGTAACATTTCTTGGTAGAAAGAAACCTCAAGTGCTTTGCTGCACCTAGCAATTTTTTATGGCAATGTAGGGCAAACAAATTGGTAATTTTTTACAAAGGATCATGAGAGTTGAACATTTGTGTCGACCGCACCTTAGGTTTCTGGTATTCATAGGGTTCTGATGGTTGGGTTTGTCTGAGACCGGAATTGCTTCATCGCTAGTCAAGATGAAAGCCTCGGTGCATGTGCGCAGTTGTTGATAGTCTATCCAAGGTCGTTGAAGATGTCCAAGGTCAAAGCTAACAACAAACCTGTAAACAGAGGACGCCAACATCTGTCCATATGCACTGATGACGTCTCTCCGACTGAAGATGAGTCGTTTGCGATCTGAACGCCAAGCTCAATAATTAGAACCCTATGAAAAACAAAAAATCAGCTATCTACATACGAAATTCGTAAAATCAAATTTATCCTCAACAAAATCGATTACTTTGCTTATTCCCCAGTTAACTGGTGTCACTGAGGCTGCTTATTTTATTACTGGCTGATTGATAAACTTTCACTGAGATTCTAAAAAAAGGTTCCATTATACACTTTTTCATTTGATTGCCCGATTCACTTTTTGCATGATATCCGCGAGATATTTTGCGACGCATATATTGGGTAAACAGACGAAAAGGACTTTAGCTTTTCATTTTTCCACGCCATCCGGACGAATCATACACGTTATCTCTACGCGATCTATCAGCCTGAGTACAACCAGTATGAAGTGTATAACAGGGACAAGGTTATCGTATAACTAAAAAAACAGAATCCCAGTTTAATGTCAGCACCACTTGATAGCATGCGAAAGATACCCCAAACAGCTGTCTGCTTGTAAATCACTACGTACGAAAAATTGCCGTTGAGAATAACAAATATATGTAAGCTGTTAATACGATTATGAACTAATTAAGCCAGTGTGTTACAAGCAAGGAACGCAGTATTCGAAATAAACCGTCCGAAAGGGCCAGTAAAAACCCGCACGCCACCCCTCCATTCAAGTTTCAAAGATACCAAACTTACGGCGCCGTTTGCAGCAAGTACTACAGTCCCCACAATAATAGTAATAGAGGATGATGAGGTCAGCGTTTTGGATGACTGATGATAGATTAATTCAACTGTTGGATAATAAAGTCCGTTGTGTTCTTCCTTCTGCTAATGACTGACCATAATTTTTGGTCTACAAAAATGGCACTGCAGAACGTAACAGAACCACCTCCAAGTACCCGATGACTGATAGCTGGCTGTTTCGGAAGCTATTTAGGTAGCATCAGTGCACCAAAACAATACATTGAACATGAAAACCAACGTCTTCTCGTTGTCGTTGAAGGTGATCTTCATTCTAGGTGTCCATTGGGAATTGCAGAAAGTCAGAGTGGGTTAATGGCATTTCATGTCCAATGCCTCAGTAATCACGTTGCTACTTCACTATCATTCTCATGAACGCACTGACAACGGGCACATTCGCAGTTAATATTGGCGGACAATTTTTCGACACCACGTCGACTCACTCGGTACTCACATGATCGTCTTGTCGATGGATTTATGAACTATCATGGTTTGCCATGCCACTCAATCACATTGAAATAAAGTGTAAAAAATCATACTTCACTTGTTCTGACCTCAAGCTTTTTGGTCGACTGTTGAAAAATATTTGACATTGTTACTTCGTCCTTTTTGGTGGTTTAGGTATATCCTCTCTTATACATTCCTGTAGTGACTTTCAGCTGTTCGTTTCCTTACTCAGTATGTTGCACGATAAGTTAGTCAAAAAATCCCAATTACAATACCGGTGCATAGATGATGTTACCAACTTGTCAAATGTACTTTCGATGATAAGTCCCTTGACCAAATGGCTAGGCCCGGTCTTTATAAGGGCTGGTAACAATATCGCTTCCGACATCATTTAGGAATTATGCCAAAGTCACTGGGAATTGTATCAAAAGTAAACGGCTGACCTACTAAGACCTCGTTCACATGGGTCTGAAACCTAATCAATCTCATATGAGCACATTTGTACTTATGTGGCGCAAATTACACTGATTGCGCATGACCATGTATTTTACGAGCAAAATGACGCTACTCGGGTTGAGTTAAAGAAATTTACGGTTTTACTCAGATCCGAATGGTTCACATAAATCCGAAAACTTTGACCTAATTCCGAAATAGCATAGACACGAGGTCTTCCAACCCACCTAACTGTGCGAATTTAGTCCATGATTCACGTCCCCATTTGGCATGGTTATTTCGAACTGCAAAGTCGAAGGTTCCCGATCGTTAGACCCAATGTTATCGGCATGGAGATTATTGGAACCGGATATTTCTGTGTAAATCTATGGCCTTTTGGAATTATTCACGCGAACAATGGGTGATGACTTTACATGGTATCGGCCAGTCTAGACTGTAAACTGATTCTGCTGCCGTCAGTAGAAAAATCAAGAGCAATAAAATAATTATAAAACTTGAATTCCTTTGAAGACAGGTCATTCTGCAATATTGCCATCGAAACTACAGTTTATAACCACAAAGATACGCTTTTAATGTTGATTAAGTTTGCACGGTGACATTGCAACTAGACAGGTTGGGTTATATAATTTTTACCAGTGACATACCATCAAGAAGAAACGGATAAAACAATTCAGATAATCGATAATCCAGTTTTGTATGAAACAAGCGGTGCGAGATCTTGAACCATGATTTAACAATTGTTAACCTAGATTGTAACTTTAGTCTGCTCAGTCATTCCGTAATAGTAGCCGTTACCAATTGCCATGGGTAGGTTACAAAGTATGGAGAATGTACAGTCAAAGTGGTCGCACTTAGATGAAGACTCAGCTTGAAACTTTGTTTCCTCCTTCTCTATTGGCGTAGTGTTCGTGTGTCTGCGACTGAGATCACCAGAATATATTCCCGTAGCATTTTCGGGATCCGGTTACAGAGGCGATCAAGTTGATTTTTTTCCAAAGTTTGGGGAGTCCAATTTGCACACTAACTAAACTTGGAATATTGATCAGGTTTGATTGTCTGTCGTACTCCAAGATAAACTGTTCCAATCGGGCATTTTTCTGCTTGTATACAGGTCTGAGATAATCCTGCAGATATCATTTCATCATGAATTCTCCTGTCTACGATAATAGGAATTTTTTAATAGTGGCACATGTAATAAGTATACAGAATTCGGTCAGTCACGGTAACAAGCTGATATGAGTAACCAATAAATACTGAATTGGCTTCGACCCAGTCTAGACGAATGAAGTCGATAAGATTACAGCTGAACTGGAACAAGTTAGAGTTTTGTTTACAACTCATGGATTTATATACAATGTTGGAAAAGTTCCAATTGGTGGGTGCTTGAGCAAGTGACAGTTTAAAGCTGGGCACAATGTAGATTTTTTCTTTTTAAACCCCAAACATAGGCTCTGCCTCAACATCCTAACTCGGAAAGTGATGAGGTGCTAACCCCGTACGGAAACTCTGAGAAGTAGCTCACCTACCGTTATCTAGCCTACCCGGTGTAATGACTAGCGTAGTCCTAATTACTCAGTACTAACACGAATGAGGTGCAGTTTAATTTTATTTGTTCGATTCATTTAAAATGATAGATAAATATTGCAAGAATTCCAGCTGTTAGGCGGAAGGACGACTAGAGTTATCAACCAAAGCTTTAAGTTATGACGAGGACTCGTCTGAAACCCAGAGGGGAGCAGTTGGGTGAAAAACCATCTTTCGGATCAGTTAGTCTTTCACAGATCTTTCCAATGAAGTTGTCTGTCTAAAATTAACCCCTAATGGATCAGACAGGCTGTTTCGCAAATCACGATTCGCTATCCAAGACTTCTGTAAAATATATGAAAGCTTCAATACATTCCTTCACACCAAATGGTTGACTTAAGAGTATTTTGATTTAATCGTCTACCTTGTGGTTTCTAAAAACAATACAAATATATGGATAGACTTTTGATTCCATGGAACAGTCGACCTGCGTATGTCTGAAAGCTGCTCAAAGCTGTCCCAGTCTGCGCGAAATGATTCTGAAGTTCCAGCTTAAAGGCGATGATGTGCACAGTAGTGGTCGCAAGACCTTCGATATTCCAAAATAGTTCATAGAACACCAATGGATTCTAAAATGTTTAAATGAAATCAGCCGTCACTGGCGATGGCATTTATTTCTTGATTTAATGGAACTGGATCTGATGGGGGACATAGAAAAGTTCGGCATATACACCTCTAATGGTCAAAAAAGAATTAACCAGATGGGATTTACAAATCGGTCGCACTAATCGTCATGTACAAGTGATGTAGAGCTGTGTTTGCTAACCTCTGGATCTCTTAAATGCATATATATATATATATATATATATATATATATATACGCTCATTGCATGCCGCTGGAACCTTAGAAAAAGACAAAAACAATGGGAGAGGAAGAGGAACTGAAAATACCGTGTGCAGATTTCTCCTTGAACTTGATGACTCTCCCATTCTCCATGTTCAAATTATCGGATGTTTCAATGGGATGCAAGCTTCATCATGGGGTTTTATATTAGCTAGGCGCCAAAGTTGGAGTACAGGACTCATTTAGTGGACTCTACTCAAGACTTTGATTAAACTTCCTAATTCTCAAGGCATTATAAATATTTGAAGATCTCGTAGCCCACTGGAGGCTGATAATTGATGGCTAAGTTCGTGTGCTCTGCTAAACAGGCTAGATACCCTGGGTGCCCAGTACTCCCCTCCGTCGCAGTTATACGTTTTTTACGTCCCCCGTGGTTGGTTTGCAGTCCTAGTTTAGCCGTCCTTCTTCAGGTGACTACCAAAGATCAGTCAACGCGATGGAGAACGAGTGGCGTTTGCCTTCGTCCTCGCAAATTTGTAGAAACTCCTCCATGGCAAAACGGCACTGCGTAAGATATCCTCATCATAGGTTCTCTGAGGTGCATGGTCATTTTTGGAGCATTGTGCCAGGCTGGCTGGGAGTCCAAAAAATCCACCCCAGACAATCTTGAGTCATTTGCATGAAAGTTTCAGATTAGGTAATTCCGAAAAGAGCATCAAGTAGGATACTACATGTATCTCACCTGGAATTGCGTACCCTAGTTTGCGCTCAGTGACTGAGTGCCAGATCCGGCAAAGTATCACAGAATTTTCGTGTAAAGCTGATTTCTGCAGTACTTTCGAAGTATTACGGAGGAAGCAAAATCAGGTAATACCGAGATACATAACATGAATCACATCCTTGTATAAGATGCTCGCAACTCAACGAACCGTGTGAATTACTAACGAAGTCATATTTGAATAAACTGTAAATCAAAGTTTGTGCCCATTTAACAATGGGCACAATGATTCCCTCTTCCGGTGCAGCTAATGTTTGAGAATCTCGTTTGCCACGGTTGCTAACTCTAGAGCCTTCATTTGGTCGTCTATATGCTAGTTCAAATCCTCCCTGCTTAATCAAGCGTGAACTAAAATAGCCTCGGGCCAGTCTTTGTATCTGATTCCTTCTGTTGCCCTGTTTAAACTGTTTATATTAGGTTCATACAGGATAGAACTCATTGACCGATTGCTCTAGGTCTCTCGATAAGATTGATTCTTCCCTAACCTTTATTTCGAACCCTGACTCTGTTTGCTCTGAACATGTCAAGAAACCTAGACCGCCATTTCTTTAATTCACATTTAGGGCGACTAATTGCTCTCCCGCCTTGCCTCCGGGCTTCCAGTCATTCAGGTCTCTCGCCCATGCGTCATTCACCTGAGCGCCGACGGGCTTGTTGCACCATCCTATTTTCCATACCTGGTCCATTCTTACTGCCACATAACTGCTAGTGCCGAAACAAAAGCGCCTTTACACTTCTAAGACCAACTCAGCTTCAATATCTTTACCACTACTACCACTACTACTACTACTATTACTACTACTACTACTATTACTACTACTACTACTACTACTACTACTACTACTACTACTACTACTACTACTACTACTACTACTACTG